>OZ008370.1:190922390-191147036 GCA_963931995.1 Phaonia tiefii | reverse complement strand
ATACATTTCATATTGGTTGATATATTTCTAGTATTTTAATTTCTCAAATGAAAATTGTTTAAACACATACACTCAAACATATGTGTGGTGTTTGGTTGCTCAACATTGCTTAGGAACATGTATCTAGTAAAAAGTGAAACGAACAGCAAGCTAATGTTGCTTGGCAACATGTATCTAGTACAAAGTGAAACAAACAGTAAGCTAACGTAATAAAGATTTTTTGCGAAAGCTTCAATAAAGCTGTTGTAACATTAATTTTGAATTGTAAAGCGTGAAGCTTTCACACAACGCTCGAATGCTAATGCGAAGACTCGATAAGGTAAACCTTTTTTAATATTAGGGCGGCCCTCTCAACATTCTCAGAACTTATTTCAATAAAAATATTAATTAAAATACATAAATTAAATTAAGTTTAAAAAAATTGAACACAATATTTTTTTTTCTAAACGGACTTGAATCAAATGCCGTTGGTAAATATAAAAATTACAGCAGACAGTTGTCCGAGGCCTTCGGCCACGGACTGTCCCTGCAGGCTGTGTCAGAGACACGGCCATTAAGTTTAACGTAGAATACGCCATCCGATAAGACAGAAAACATATATAACAATAAATGATAAAAAATATAAGCAAATGAATTTATTGTAATATATGTTTTCTGTCTTATCGGATGGCGTATTCTACGTTAAACTTAATGGCCGTGTCTCTGACACAGCCTGCAGGGACAGTCCGTGGCCGAAGGCCTCGGACAACTGTCTGCTGTTTTTAAACTACTTTATTATAACCCATTATTATCAACTATATTGAGTACTTTTGGTTTGTGTCCAGACTAACATATTTCTTGTTTAATAGGAAATTTTCTAGGTGGAGCCTGTTTATTACATATTGTAGTTTTGAATCGATTAAAAAGTAAATTTTGAAAAGCTAAAGTGAAAGAATTTAAAAAAAGTAAAATTTTCTTAAGTAAGTGCGGTTTCTTAAAATAAGTAAATTTTCTCAAAAAAAAAAACTATTGATATCCTTAAACAATCTACCGTTTCTTAAAAAAATACCTTATCTTAAAGAAGTACCTTTGCTTAAAAAAGTAAATTTTATTACAAAAAGTAAATTTTCTTAAAAAAAGTAATTTGTTTTTAACCCGGCGCCGGGGGGGTGGATTTTAGCTACAAGGACATGGGGGTTGGGTCATAATGACCCACTTATTAAACTCGAGGTTTTTTGCTATATTTACGAAAAAATATATACAATTTAGATTGAATCTAACCTTATTAAGGAAATAAAACATGACTTTGTTAAAAAATAACATATTTACTTTTATTTTTAAACAAAAAACATTTCATATAAAAAAAGTTAACAAAGGAGGCTTCTTCTAGCTTAAATATAATAAACACTTATTTTGTTATTAGTCTTATGGGTCATATTTACCTTTTTTAACTTTGAGCACGTGTTACTCGAAGTACAATCGTCATGCAACTGATTTGAAATTTATAACATTCAGAGAGATTCAATATCACCAGCTACTGAGAAGAGCGTAGAGAAGAGAAGTACAGTTTTAAAACCACAATCCATTCGAAAAGTGACGGGTAATTTTGACCCATCCCCCCCGGCGCCGGGTTAAATAAGTACCTTTTCTTAAAAAAGTACATTATCTTACAACAAATTGACTTTTCTTAAAAAACTACATTTTCGTTAAAGAACACCTTTCTTGTAAAACAAAATAACTTTTCTTGAGATACGTACCTACTCTTAAAATTGTACGTGTTCTTTCGTAAAAAAAGCTTTTCTTCAAAAAAAATATACCTGCTCTTAAAAAAAGTACCTTTTCTTACAAAAATTCCTTTTCTAAAAAGTACATTTTCTTAAAAAAAATAATACCTTTTCTTTTCTTTTGCTGAGATAAGTAGCCTTTCTGAAAATAAGTAAATTTTCTTAAAAAATAACCTTTTCCTAAAAAGACTACCACTTCTTTAAAAAGTACCTGTTCTTAAAAAAAGTACTTCTCTGTAAAAAAAATTCATACAGCTTTTTCTTACAGAAAGCACTTCTTATTAAAAATGGTAGCTTTTATTAAAAAAAAACATTAGCTTTTAATAAAAGAAGTAACTCTCATTAAAGAAAGTACCTTTTCGTACCTATAATACATATTGTTACAAAAGGTACATAAAAATATACTTTTTTTTAAAAAAATACATTTAATAAATAAAAAATTTCTTAAAAAAAGTTTATCATTTAACAAAAAGATCCTAAAGATCCATTCAAATTACAGTATTTTTCAAAGGGCGCCTTAGGCGTGTTGGAACTAACTAATTCATAACATGTAGCGAAAGGAACTTCGTTCCAACCGGGTGTCCCCTGACACCTCATGTAATTTTTTTTCTATTCATTCAAGTACTCTAGGATATACAATATTTATAGTTGTGCCATCTGGTGCAAATATATATTAGTATGAAGGTTTACCCACAAGTGATCATCCAACATACATATATTGTCCGTGGGAGAAACACGAATTTGTCAAATTTAAGCCACAGACTTGAAGCGACTTCCCTTGCGCTTTATTAATGTTAATCGCAAATGCCAACCGAATCAGAAACTGAAATCTTTTGAATCGATGTCTGTAGGTATCATGGGAATGCGTGGAATCAGTACATCAGTTCGTTTATAATTTCCAGTGATTATAGTAGCCTCTATAAGATTATTCTGCATTTTTTTTAAAAATTAATTATTGGGATAACGACATTTAGGATGCTGTCGAAACTGACCTCAATGATATTCATATTTATTCGGACCTGTGGCCACTTTCTTAGCATCATAGTCTGACCTTTTTAATAGCCGTATTTTTATTGGTTTCCCCCAAAAACGTAATTTGTATCATATCAGTAGTATATGTACCGAACCTCACATGCCTACACTGTATCAAACAATTGTTCGTATACCAGACAATGGTGAACATAATTCAATGTATCTCATTAGATATATAGCAGATTTGAATAAATTTTTTTTAAAGTTAGTAGCATTGAACTTTAAAAAAATGATTTAAAACGAATCGGCCACATATTTTTTGCGATACATTGAAATATGTTCTCAAGTGCCTGGTGTACGGACAATTGTTTGACATAGTAAACGAGGGCGAATCAATAAGTCCGTGACTTTTCGAACTTTCCTCGTAGTTATGTACATATATAAAATGCAACACCTCACCCATCAAGTACCACCTGTTAATAGACTAACCTCCAATTTTGAGCAAGTTCCGTCATTTACTTGGCGTTTAACATCTGTTCGAAACATACAACCTCGTCCATTTTTTAAAAATGGAAAAAAGTGAATTCCGAGTGATTATCAAACATTATTTTTTGCGAAAACATTATTTTTTGCGTCAATAAAACCAAGGAAATGCGTCATAAATACTATGGAGACTCTGCACCATCGATTTCAATGGTAACAAAGTGGTTTACTGACTTTCGTTGTGGTCGCACAAGTACAAATTACGCTGAACGTTCTGGATGGCCAATTGAGGTCAATACAGCCGAAAAAATCTACGATATGGTGTTGGCCGATCGAAGAGTAAAAGTGCGTGAGTTTGCTGATGCCATAGGCATTTCATATGGCAGTGTGGTTTCGATTTTAAATGATCAGATGGATTTAAGAAAGCTGTCTGCAGTATGGGTGCCGCGTTTGCTCTCAATTGCCCATAAACGCACGGGTGCACACGTGTGTAGTCTCAATGGCAAAATTCCATGAATTGAGCTACGAATTGGTACCTCATCCGCCATATTCTCCTGATTTAGCCCCCAGTGACTATTTCCTATTTCCAAACCTAAAGAAATGGATCGGTGGAAAGAGATTTAGCTCCAACGATGAAATTACTGATCAAAAAATTCCTATTTTATGGACCTCGAAACATCCTATTTTTTGGAAGGGATACAAACATTGGAGAAAGTTGGACTACCAAGTATTGCTAAGGACTATCAGCAGGTCATCAGTACCACATTGTGAAATTTTCATAACAATCGGGACAGAGCGATTTTGGAAAAGTGGGGGTGCCACTTCCACCATGACTGTAATTCGAACTGTACGTACACCTTATATACCAAATCTCATCTTCATACCTCTGATAGTGCATGAGATACAGATGCACAACTTTTCAAGTTGAATGGCACGCCCACTGATCAGATCCCATCCATTTTTTTGGTGGATCACGATTGTTGCTGCCAAATGCATCCACACATAATTTCAAGACGATTGGTGAAACACTCCTCCAAATGTTGCGTTTTCAAAAATATTTATTTTCACCACCGAGCGACCACACAGCTACATTCAGTGAAAATTTCAAAAAGATCGGTCCAACCGTTTTCGAGTCTATACGGTACTAACAAATTCAAACAAACACAACCTTATTTTTATATAAATATATAGATATTTGTTACAGGCTCCACCTAGAAAACTTCCACATTAAATAAGAAATTGCCCACCATATGTTAGTCTAGACACAAACCAAAGCAAAAACTCCCAATATAGTTGATAAATCTGGGTTGTAACAAAGATATTAACAAAAAGTTGTTTAATTTTTTTTTTCATTTAGCCCCCATCCCGCAACGTGCGATAAGGTACTTCGTTCCAATAATAAGAAAGTAAACAGCTGATACCTTACAGTGCTGATAACTATAGTCATATATTTCAACAGAGTTGTCAACGTAAAAAAATTCAAAAAAAATCTTTATAAGGAAGAATATCGTTCCGATAAACTATAGTACCGATTACTAAGTGAATACTTTAAGCGGACATTGAGAAAATGTCCTGCGTCTTTTAAATGTTGTCCGAATTTGCGGCTAGCATGGTTCAATCTGAGTTTCCTATTCTGGATGACGTATTCAAGTATTTCAAGTAGTATTTGGTGAATGACGCTAGTAATGTTGCCTATAAAATTCCTCAATCGTAGCCGGCTTATTCACGTAGACCTTCAACTTTTCGTATACTCACAGAAAAATTCGGTTGAGGCAACCGAATTAGCCGGAACCTCATTAGACGTTGACACAACCTCATTGGAGGTTGTTGCAAACACATTAGAAGTTGTCACAGTTGCCACATTAGAGGTTGTTACAACCGAATTTAGATATTTTCACAAATGAATTTTGAAATTTGTTTTAATTATTAACTGATGATTTATTTTCAAGAATTCTTATAAAAAACTTACAAAAGGAGAAAAACAAGTCATTTATATAGGGTAATCTTTACTGTAATACATTTGACATACCTGCCACTTCTGACTTTTTTTAAGTCCCGGCGTCCCTGATGTCCCGACGCACTGTGTACGATTTTAATATGGTAGTAACACTAAATTCCATAACTTTAAAACTATTCAAGATAAAGCAATGCATTTTGGGGAAAGGTTTTTTTATAGTTAGTGCAAGTTAAAGCAAATTATATTGATGCACAGATAAATCAGTGTCTATTACACTGCTTTACAAATTTTAACTTTGGAAAAATACCAAGAACGCCACATGCCTAGATAAGTTAATTGGGACCTCCTGAACACGAAAAACGCTGTAATTTTTTTTCCTAAGTACCGATTTTTAGATAACGGTACTTTTGTGTTTTTCGGTGTATCATCCCACTCAACCCCTTGTGGAGCCCAGCCGAAAAGACCGATCGAGATATATGGGATATCGTTACAAAAGGTAATTGAATGCCCTTTCCGTCGATATGCTGTACATTTCTCTCTTATAAGAAATGACCGAGTAGTGGCCCCTCAAAGTTCAAAATTTGGTGTTTTTTAACGTTTTTTTCAAAATTTTTCATTTTTATTTCCTTTTTCTTTCTTATTCTTATTGTTTTATTAACTACCAACATTTTAAGCGTAATTTGAACAAACTGTGATGAAAAATAAATAAATAAACGTCAAAATGGAGTGGGTTGCCACCCCTATGTCTGCCTACTGTTAGTTAACATAGCTAAGATGAAAATGTTCGTATTAAAACTGATGGACGCCGAATATGGTGTGTGGGCAATGAAAATGAAAATATTGTCGTTCCACAAAATGCTCAAAAAAAAGCCTTTATTTCAAATTACGCTTAAAATGTTGGTAGTTAAATAAACTATATGGTTAAAAAATAAAACATTCCAGATCTTCACTATAAAGTAGAAGAAAAACGAAATAAAAATGAAAATTTTTGAAAAAAACGTTAAAAAACACCAAATTTTGAACTTTGAGGGGACACTACTCGGTCATTTCTTATAAGAGAGAAATGTCCAGCATATCGACGGAAAGAGCATTCAATTACCTTTTTAACGATAATGCATATATCTCGATCGGTCTTTTCGGTTGGGCTCCACAAGGGGTTGAGTGGGATGATACACCGAAAAACACAAAAGTACCGTTATATAAAAATCGGTACTTAGGAAAAAAAAATTACAGCGTTTTTCGTGTTCAGGAGGTCCCAATTAACTTATCTAGGCATGTGGCGTTCTTGGTATTTTTTGGCTGTAAACCAGTGTTATCATTGCGACCGCTTCAGTAGAAAAGATTCTAGATCCCATTTGACACATATACCTCTCTCTGGAGACGATTTAAATAATTCTTTTAGTAATTCTGCTGAGTTACGTTTGCCTGTTGAACGAAGTTTTGTTTCAGCTGCTATAAACAGCTGATCTTCGCATACACTCTCACATAATTTCATCGCTTTCTTTTGTTTTGGCCAATCAGTAAAGCTTTTTACAGGTCTCCCAGCAGTATCATTTGGGCTTGAAACATTAACAAATGACGATGTATTTATTTTCGATGCTAGCCATTCACTGTGGTCCGAATAAAATCCTGACTTTGCTCGATGGGCTATAGCCCACCTGCTAGCAAAATGTTCTCACAAACGCTTGCAAAATAATTTTAATTTGTCATAATCTATTGCGCATCTAGAACCGCTACAAAGATTGTCTGATACTTCATCAACAAGCCTAGTGCATCGGCCTGTATTCGGTGTTACAACCCACATATCGAACAAATGACGGTGAGTAATCGTAGTGGCAATTTTCCAAAAGCTTCAAGAATTTCTGGTGAAGCAAACGGCTGCAAAATTCTTTTAGTTACAGCTATTGTGAACACTTTCCAGATTATTTTGACGAAATTTTCGCCCCCGTCTCTCCGGTGTTTAGGAGATACAGACTAGAAAGTATTATGTATTTTTTCATATTAAATTATTAAAACCTGATTAACATTTATGAGAAATATATAAACAACATACGGTTTTTCGTTGATTTATATTTAAATATGTAATTATGAATAGCTTTTCTTTTAAATAAAAAAAACCGCACCAAGAAATATTGTATAATATCTGCACAATCAGAATTTAAACTTTAATGAATATTTCCCAACTCATACTCAGGTGTTTTCAACTATTTATATTTGATATTGACAGTACTGTTATAATCTGCATACACAATTTTTTCATTTTGAAATCATTATTTTTATAATGATTAGGTAGCCTACTACCATACTCCATATTTGAAAAAACGAACTAGAACAAAAAAAATTTGGATTTAGTGTTGGCATCATATCAAAATCGTACACTGTGCGACGTGTAGTATCTCTTGGTTGACCTAAACCGTTTCATATACAGACGACCTTGAAAAATTTCAAAACCATTGATATTTTATGGGACATTTTCTGCAAAAAAAATCCGTTTAAGACAAATTATAAATAATTACAATATTTGCACTCACCTTTTTTAATAACTACAAAAAAATCTTGATATTGATTTAATATTTCTATATATAATTTTAAACGTCAGGTTTGAAATGCATGGAATAATATTGTGGTAACCGAATTGAAAATTAATTCGGTTGTACCTACAGAAGTCATTACAAATTCGGTTACAGCAACGGAATTGATGCCAAATTCGGTCGCTGCAACTGACTTAAGGCTAAATTCGGTTATTACTACCGAATTGATAACAAACTCGATTACTTCAAATGAATTTAGTACTAATTTCTGTTGTTGGATCCGAATTAATTCCAAATTCGGTTGCTCCAACCGAAATTTTAGAAAATTTAGTTGACGCAACGAATATTGTTGAAGATTCAGTTGTCACAACCGAATCGATTATGAAACAAGGTTGCTTCAACCGAATTTCAGTTATGGGGACTAAATTCGGTTGTGGCAACCTTAATTCGGTTATAGCAACCGACATTCGGTAGCAACAGCCAAATTTACGGTTGCTACAACCTCTTTTCAAACAATTAGTTCTCTGGGTGTAGCCCCAAAGATGAAGAGATGTGATTTAATATGGCCAAAACAGTGAATTCACAGGTCCGAATCGTGTAATTTTGTGATCGCCGAATTGTTGTCTCAAAAATGCAATGAATTTACGGGCTGTGTCGCGCTATCTTGTTTGAGCCAAATGTCGCTTCAATGTGGGCTTCAATTTCAAGCAACAAATAGTTCGTTATCATGGCACGATAACGGTCGCCATTCACAGGCACGTTCCGGCCGGTCTTAGTTGTAATGATTCCACAAACCATAATCCATACCAAACCGTCGTTTTATCTATAGTGGGTAAACGCTGGAAAAAACGGAATCTGTAACATATTCTGCAGGAACTATCTATATGTTTGGAACACACTACATATATTCATATATTTCCAAGCCCCAAACTCACTCATATTCAAATGCAAAAATTAGCTAGTTTACTTGCAAAGGTGCATACTTTTATGAGGAGCCATATGCGTGTTTCATCCCAAGGACCCATATTCGTATTTCGTGAAATTGGTGTGTTTACTCAAAATCGAAATATTGACGACTGAATCCATGATTCAGTCGTCAATAATTCGTTTTGATTTCATTCAATTCATTTACACACGAATTCAGCAATATTTATAAATTACTGATTGAAAGAATAATGCACAAATACATTTATACACCCTGAAGGATCTGTCTATTTTTGTTGTGTGGCTGCAAATATAACCTGTTGGTAGCCTGTCGCAAATATAGTATACTTGTGTCCAAACACATTGTGTTGGCTATTCAGCGCTACGTGTTGGAGACACAATGATTAACGGGTTTGAATACATGGCTTTGTTTGTTGAAAACAGAAACGTGACAGACAACAAACGGACAAAAAGCAGCAAATCTTCAATTCACGAAAACAGTGCTCGCAAACATATACATGGTTCCTGCAATATGTAGCTGGGCCGCTTTTTTGAACCTAAACACATTAACTTAGGCGAAACAGAATCTCTCTTGCTCCATCCGAACAGCCGAATTTTCGATTTCTGCAATCTCTTATCTAACAATTAGTTGTGTGGCTGTAGGCAATTAAAGAGTTTTCCTAATTTTATGCAAAACCTTTAACAGGGCTCCCCTTAAACTCCTACACCTTGAAAAATCTATATTTTTTCTTGTTTGGATGCAAATAGAATGAGTGTTTGCAGCTTGTCGCAAATATAGTATACTTGTGTCCAAACACATTATGCATGCAACTCAATATCACACGTTTGAGACACAATGATCAATATGTTATAATATCTGTCTTTGGGGTCCAAATACAGCTTTTTTGTGATACAAATACAGTTGCGTAAGTATATGGATGTTTGGAATGAAACACGCAAATAGATCCACATTAACTTATGCATCTTTGTAAGTAAACATGCTGATGTTTGCATTAAAATATAACTGTGTCTAGAATTTGCAAATATATATTTTTTTTGGAGTGTGTTGCAAACATATACATGGTTCCTGTAACACATGTTTGGGAGAATATGTTATAGAGTCCGGTTTTTGACAGCGGGTATGTATCCAGCTCCGATTTGAATAATATTGTTACCAACAAATATCTCCTTTTATAGAAGATCAATTGAGTAACGTTACAAATACTTTAATAAACCAAATGTAACAACTTTTGTAGGACATTAAAGCAAATAAAACTAATTCTTCGCTTTGTCTTTCGACATTTGTTGCCATTACTACTGCTGCTGCTGCTGTGGTTCGCTCAATTAACACGCCTCGTCAGTATAGTATTTCGAATGAAGTTAGTGGCAGTTGTGTTGCACTATTTTAACTTGGTTAGGTTTTTATGCAAACACGAAGGAAAACGTCAAAGACTCCTGCTGTTTGTGTGTATGTTTTTGTTGTTGCTGCCTTTGCTCGACGCTTTAATCACTGACAAGTTGGCTACCACCATTTCTTGGCTCACAGTTTTTGCAATTTCGCTTTCGTATTTTCTGGTCTATTTGACATTCTTGGTGGATTCGTTGTTACGAGCAGCAGTAATAGTATGGACTTGCCAATGGCTGTGGATGTGAATATGAAGTGACTTAAAGCTATTCCAATGTGAATTGGTAGAAAATTGATGTTAATAGTTGTTTGATTTATTTTATATTTCCGGTTTTTGGCTTCATTAGGCATTTGTATAGAATTCGTTAAATTGCTGTTCTACGCTCGTCTCAGTTTCAGTTAATTTAGTTCAAAATTCTAAAGACGATTGTGCTGGTATATGGAGCGTATTAATGTTCCATTAGTTGCCATTGGTAGTAGCAGCATATAGTTTGGCTTTAATTTGTGCGTAAAGCAAATTATCGGATAATCTGTTTCCACAAAATTATACACGCGCTTTTTCGTTGGTCGATAAGCTCGTCCATAATTAATTTTATGTTATTTGTTCGCATTTTGCTCTGAATTTTAACTTTGATAATGACTATACCTTTCCTGCAATAAGTTGTCTTTCCTAGAGTGGTTGTACAGGTCAGATGATCATACTAATTTGATAATGGCTGAAGATTCAATTAAGACTACAACTTTCGAGTGTGGGGCCAAAACAGTCATTAAACACAAAAAAATACTTTGCCATTACATCACACGAAGGGATGGGGGAAAGCCCTCACAATACGTATGGCAGGCGCTTTCTAGTTTCACACTCACTGATTGGGACCAACAGTTCTACACCGGTTCCACACTGTATTTTGGGAAGTCTTTTCGTTGCTAATTACTCGGTGGTTTTGCCGTTACCAAGCGAGGTTAGCTCCATCGAAAGAAATATAAGGTGGTGATACTCATTTACAAGAGTTCCGCACTCTCCACCACTGGCGGCCAACCCAAACCAGCCATTATCTTGTTTATACTCATATCATTGGAAAAATTTAAGGTAACCCAAATGAAAATGGCTTAAATCTCAACCACGCAACAAGTATGTTATTTAACCGTTTTTTTTTTGCCTCAAAGTTCACAAATATTGTTTACGTTACAGCAACGAAAAGGGAATTGCAACTGACTGAATTGCAGCTACGCACCATTGAATATTCAACTGAAACATGTGCAATATACTTCATTCCGGCAATCACAAAATTGTCAGATGTACTAAACTTTTCACGGGTACATTATAACTACACTAATATAAGTTTATACCATTGTAACCCATACACATCACATGAACGATTACCAGTCAGCTATTCGCTTTCTAATTTTATCCTCACTGATTGGGACCTACAGTTTTACACCGGTTCCGAACGGTATTCTGAGAAACTTTTTCATGGCTCAACAGCCGATGGTGTCACCGTCACTATGCGAACTGCCCGCAGAAATAAATGTAATGTGCAGGGATCAAACCCAGGATCTCTTGTACAAAAGGCGCGCACAATAACCATTGCACCACCGACGTCCAAAATTTAGCTGATTTCAATTCGAAAATCATATTCAAATTTGAGAGATTTTCATGTACGAAAATCATATTAAATGTAAAACATTTATTTATAAAATAATTTTAATTTTCAATTCTTAATTAATTCTTATTAATAAATGTCGTTTAGATCTTTTTGAAGCATAATAAAATCATATTTCAAAATAGAAATCTTCTTAATACTTATCTTCTTAATTCCAAAATTTCAATAAAATTCGAAAATTACATCACTTATTCTTAATTTGTTTAAGGCTATTAACACAAATTTAATAAAAACCGCTTAACAGCTTAACCGATCTCAAATAACCGGTTTCCGGTTTAAAGCAAAAAATCCGGGTGACCGGTTCCACAGGTTTTTCGCTATCGGTTTTGGACACTCTAGTAGCTACCCACGACAATGGGGAATTACCAAAAATCGTTTACCCATTACCCACAGGGTAATGGGAAAAATAATGGGTAGTTACAAACGACGATGGGGAATTACCCGTCACGAATACACATTACCAACAGGGAATGAGGAAACTAATGAGAAACTAATTCCCCAACCACGACGATGGGGCATTATCCATTACGATTACCCTCAGGGTAATGGGGTAAACAATACGTAGTTACCCACGACGATGGTAATGGGTTATCCAGGGTAACCCAACACCATTTTTGATAGAAAATATGAAAAAATTAGAAAAAAATTTTATATCTCGTAAACGGAGCGTCCAATCGAAAAAATAGTAAATTTTTGATTGTTTCTAAGGGGTTTTCCTACAGTGGTCCAGTTCGTATAGAAGACATTTTTTTTTAAAAAATCGGCAAAATAAGAAAATCCTAAAATAAAAACGTGGATATAACTCAGAATCGATTCTTGTAATCGAACAAATAATAATTTTTTTTACCTCCGTAAGCCTCGTATTCTGTTTTTGTGAAATTTTCGTAAGAAATTTTGTCATTTATCTCTAAACGGAAAATTTGGTTATGGAGATCTACCACATATCTTTGATTAACCTTGCAAATATTTACTTTATAATTCCTCTACGCGCTCCATTTTATTTTTAATGCATGTCGAGTTGCTTTTGGTTGTTAAAATTATCCAAATATTAAAATTCCGGTGCCAACAATTATCAAACAATTGTTTTCATACGAAATAACTTAGGCGTAACAACCCTGTAATTGATTTTGCCTAGTCTGGGTTTATACATGCAACTTTAAGTTTGCGGCGTTGAAAAACTCTACTTACGTTCTTGAGATCTTGGGAGAGAGAGGTAAGAAGAACTGAACTGGGAAAAAACTATCGAGTGCTCTGCAATTCGTTTTATTTTCCTTCGCAATGAAGTTGGCTGTAGAATAATTTGAGGTTTCTCTTTAAGCGTTTGTATGCTCTTGATGGATGAAACAATAACAATCGTAAAAAATTGCTGCAACGAAAATTGCACATATAAACACATGTTGCAACTTCAAAAGAAAATCATAAAGAGCTGCAGCAGAGTTTTTCAAAGTTGCATGTATAAACCCGTACCTACGAAATTTTTGCAAAGAGCTGAGTACCAAGCAAATGAAAAGTGAGCGAAATTTTGGGTTCATGAAATTTTCGTTGTTTTTTATACACGTACTTCTTATGACAACGACAATATTAGTTATAAGATCTGAATACCGGGCTATAATATGGCATAACTTGTTTGTTTTTTTTTTTAAATCGCTAAAACTACAATTTTTTGAATAAAAAATCGGTAAAACGTCCGTGTGTCGATATTTCGGAAACAGAAAATAATCGATAAAAGTTTCTAAGGGGTTTTCATAAAGTGGTTCAATGCGTATGAACGAATTTTTTCAAAAAAGGGACAAAATAAGAAAATCGATGAAATGAAAAATGGCTATAATGCCTTTGAAAATTAGTTATTTTTTCAATTCGACCCTCTGTTTCCGAAATATAAATACAAAGGCTTTACACATTACCCTCAGGGTAATGGGTAAAATAGTGGGTAGTTACCCACGACGATGGCCAATGGGTCACCCAGGGTAACCAAACCCCAATTTTGATCGAATATGTGGAAAAATCCAATCCAAACCGACCAATCGAAAAAATAACCAATTTTTGGGCATTTCTAAGGGGTTTTCATCGCCAAAATATGAAAATTCCTAATGTATAAAAGTGGCAATAACTCGGAAACGGTACGTCCAATCGAAAAAATAATAAATTGTTTACCTCCATTGGACGCATTAACCAATGGATGTCATCAATACGACATCACGTTAAAAAAAATCGCTAAAACCAAAATTTTTTGAATATAAAATCGCTAAAACGGCCGTGTTTCTATATTTCAGAAAGGGTTACTAGGTTTTCTCATAAAATTTTCTTTTTTACAATTTTTTTTTCAAAAAAATTAAAAAAATACAAAAATAGAAAAGTCATCGCACTAAAAGAAAAATGACTCCGTCGCAGGCTCCATTAGTGTGTTGCTGCGATTTTCGTTCCCTTTATTTTAAATTTTGGTGAAAGCAATTACTTTGGTCCTTATTTCAAGAATTGGTCCTTATTTCAAGAACAGGTACAATTTTAAGGGTAGGTATTTATCTCAAGAATAGTTATTTTGTTCTACATAAAAGGTACTCATTAAAGAAAAGGTAGGTTTTTAATACAATAATACAATACAATTTGTTGTAAGATAATGTACTTTTTAAAGCAAAGGTACTTATTTAAAAAATTATTTTTTTTAAGAAAAGGTACCGTTTGTAAGAAAATTTTGTTTTTTTAAGCAAAGGTACTTCTTTAAGATATGGTATTTTTTTTAAGAAAAAATACTCTGTTTAAAAATATGAATATGTATTTTTTTGAGGCAAATTACTTTTTTAAGAAAAGGCACTTATTTCAGAAAATGTTATTTGTTAAATTTCTTTCACTTTGGCTTTTCTAAATTTACTTTTTAAACGGTTCAAAACTACAATATGTAATAAACAGGCACAAACAAAATTATTTTTTATTCCTACTTATTCCTTCTTAGTGGATAACTTGAATCTATCGTTAGATAATTTTTGCAATTGTAAATTAAATGTGGCCGTCGGTGGTGCAATGGTTAGTGTGCGCGGCTCTTGTACATCAGATCCTGGGTTCGAACCCGGCTCTGACCACCTTCAAATTTTCTTTCGGCGGCGGTCACCTCGCATAGTGACGGCGACACTATCGAGTATCTAGCCATGAAAAAGCTTCTCAAATTACCGTTCGGAATCGGTGTAAAACTGTAGGTCCCAATCAGTGAGTGAAAACTGGAAAGCGCACAGCTCAGTGATTGTGAGAAGTTCTCGCCAGCCCCTTCATGGGATGTAATGGGAAACCATTTATTTATTTTTTAAATTAAATAATATTTATAAAACTATATACTTCAAACAAAGTAGTTACAAGTAGTAGTTGGCCTACATACAACACAATACAAAAACAAAATAATAATTCAATTGCCTACTAGAAACTTCCCATAACTCGGAATAACCAAAAAGGGACAAAGATAAAATACTTAATTTTTTGGGAGTATTTGGATGTATCGTCACCACTTATAGGTATAAACAAAACTAAACTTTATGAGAATTATTTCAACACATAGTAGTTCGGGAATTATCAAAACACTTTCCACCTAAATTTGATTTAATTTCAAGTATAGAAAGAATGGAACCAAGCGAAATAATAATTGGTGCCAATTGTAGTTATATATTTCCTAAGATTTGCATAACTTTGTTCAGTCAATTAATTCAGTCAAAGTAATTCGATCGAATTTTATGTGTTTAAACAAAGTTTTATTTAATATTTTTTGGGCAATAAATATCGTCCAAAAGAAAAATGACCCAACAATTTTATGAAAAATCGCCCATGAAAATATCGTCCAAAAGAAAAATGACCCAACAATTTTATGAAAAATCGCCCATTTTTTAAAATTGGGTCAAAATATGAAAAATAGCCCAAAATTACATATGAAATTTACCCGAAAAATAAATGCAAAATGACCCAAAAGAAATATGAAAAATAGCCCAAAAATATTGGGCAATTTTTCATAAAAAAAATGACCCAAATTAATTGGGCAAATTTTCATATGAAAAATAGCCCAAAATCATAGTAAGAAAAAAGGAAATAAGTAATACATGTAGGAGTCCAAAACTTCAGTATTTGAAAAAGATTAAATCTCAGCCATTTCATGTTGTGTTGAAATAAGCCCTGCAGTCAAAATATCGCGCAGTTTTGGAGAAATAATTGTTTCATAGTACATTGAAATAAGCTCTGCAGGCGAAATAGTCATTTCTCCAAAATCGCGCGATGTTTCTGAAATAATTTAAATGTTTTAGCGAGCGCCGCAAGAGTAGTCACTTTTAAAAAATCGTGCTATTCTTCTTTAAAAGAATTTTGTATTGTGTTTAAGTAAGCGCTGCATTCAAAAAATCGCGCAATTTTGGAGAAGTAATTGCTTCATAATGTATTGGTGCAAGCGCCGCAGTCGAAAAATTATTTCTCGAAAATCGCGCGATTTTTTTGAATCATTTTTCATGCTTTGTTTTAGCGAGCTCCGCTATAGTAAAGTCACTTTTAAATAATCATGTTATTCTTCTTTAAAAGAATTTTAAATTGTGTTTAAGTAAGCGCTTTAGTCAAAAAATCGCGCAATTTTGGAGAAATAATTGTTTCACAATAAATTGAAGCAAGCGCCTTAGGCAAAAAATTATTTCTCCAAAATCGGGCAAAATTCTCGAAATAATTTTTCATGTTTTGTTTTAGAGAGCGCCGCTTTAGTAAAGTCACTTTTAAAAAATCATGCTATTCTTCTTTAATATAATTTTATATTGTCTTTAAGTTAGCGTAGCAATCAAAAAATTTCGCAATTTTGGAGAAATAATTGCTTCAAAATGTATTAGTGCAAGCGCCGCGATTTTTTCGAAAAATTTTTGATGTTTTGTTTTAGCGAGCGCCGCTTTAGTAAATTCACTTTTAAAAATCATACTATTCTTCTTTAAAAGAATTTTATATTGCGTTTAAGTAGTCGAAAAATCGCGCGATTTTTTGCGAAATGCTTTTTATACATATTTTGTTTTAAGTAGCACCGCTGACTAAAAGTCATTTCTAAAATATCACGAGGTTTTTTTCGCGATTTTTTCGAAATAATTTTTCATATTTTGTTTTAGCGAGTGCAGCTGACGGAAAGTCAAGAACCAAGAGCGTTTAGATAAATAACGGTTTCGTATAGTCTCGCTTCAATTGCAATATCAGTTTTACTTAAAAAAAATCCAATGAGTGTTCGAACTCACGGGCGATCTGTTAACACCTTTTTGCTACACGGTACCTGTTCGATTATGAATTAGTAAATGTTACATTGGAAAATTAAAAACAGCGTTCAATCATATGATGACTTTACATTTAAATAATATTAATACTTAAAATTATTAAAAGACCAGTGCAAGCACATGTGCCATTATTTTCTTGCTCAATACTTTTTTGTTTTAATCCCACAAAAATCAAAGAATGCACAGCAACAGATATTTGTATATATGTACATACATACATTGTTATATTCGTACATAGTTCAGACAATTTTCGTTGCTATCTCATTTTTCTACAGCATAACTACGTCATTATTCTCTTTGCTCTGAGAGTGCTCTGCAGCCACACAAGACAACTATTCGCTGCCGCTATATCAGTGTGTGTTTTTTCCCAGTTTGACAATCTGTGTTTCGCAGTTGGACAAATATGTGTTCTATATATGGGTGGGGCACACTTATCATTTAGGTGTATGAAAAATAGATGTTGGGCGATTCTGAGACCTACCCGATATGCACACAAAATTTCATACAAATCGGTCCAGCCGTTTCGGAGGAGTTTAACGCCAATCAATCTGTGATCGCAGTCGGACAATCTGTGTGATCGCAGCCGGGCAAAATGTGTTTGGATGTATTCACTTTGTGAATTTAGTCCCTATCCGCGCCTATAGATGTTAACACATCAAAAAATTAAATTTTTAGAAGTATTTGGGTATATCGTCACTACTTATAGGTATAAATAAAACTTACTCAACTTTATGAGAATTGTTTCAACGCATACTAGTACGAGAATTTTCAAAACACTTTCCACCTTAATTTGATTTAATTTCAAGTCGACAAAGAATGGACTCAAGTGAAATAGTAATTGGTGTCAATAGTATTTATTTATTTACTGATTTGGCATAAAACTATTTTAGCAGCAAAATCAGTTCTGCACCAAAATTTCACCAACGGTAAAGGCTGAAAAATAAGTTTTGTTTTTTGCGCTAGGTCAAACTTCTTAAGATAAGGCTTATATCTTAAGAAGTTTGACCTAGCTTGAGTATATAAACGGTCATATCTCAGGTATTTATCATCGCATCTACTTGAAATGTGTATCATTTCAAAGCTCTTGTGAAACTGTATAACTCTGTATATAACTATATCCTTTTTTATCAACCCATTGAGGGCTCATTTACAAAACGTTGTTTAACCTCACTTGTTTGGTTTAATTAACTTGTTGTTCTTGTCTTTTGGTGTTGTTGTCTTTTGCCGTTGGGGTCTTTTATTTTTGTTGTCCTTTGTTGTTGTTTTTATATACCAAAGTAAAAAAATGATTTCTAAAAACTTGCGCGATTTTTCTGATTTTGTCACACATCGACTTAAGCTACAGTGTGAATTTGATCCCCCTTGACAGAGCGACTAGTTGGAATATAAATTTAACGATTTATGAAATTTATTTCATCAGGTTCGGATAATAAATGACAGAGTTATGCGCGATTATACATTCAAGACCTATATTTCGGAAAATATGGACTTCCGCAAACTTTTATATTTTTTTAAATCAGCAATTAATGCTTTACCAGGCAAAAAAAAACGAAAAAAAATCCAATTTTGCTGCTAAAAGAAATTTGCTCCCCTGATTTTTGCACAAATTTATTCAGTCAAAGTAATTCGATCGAATTTTTGGGGTTTAAACAACGTTTTATTTAATATTTTTTGGGCAATAATTTTTCCTGTATAAGAAGCCAACTTCACTTGTATGTAGAAATAGTGGTGTCCAACTTGGAAATATTTCACTCCTAGCTAAGTTGCAGAATATGTCCAATTTGCTGTATTAAATTGTTTCATCAATTCACCTGAAAACGTCCGAATTTTGTTGTATAAATTTGTTTCACCAATTTTATAAATGACTTTTAATTGTAATTTATCATATTCCCCAAAATGTAAATTTTATTTTTGTAAATGACTTTTAATTGTAATTTATCATATTCCCCAAATTAAAACGTATTCAACAGACACTTTTAATACTCTCCACAAAAGGTAAAATTACGTCTTATTTTCGTGCCAATATCAAAACATTTTTGTTAAACATTTTCATTGTGATTCCACATATTTGCACCAACGACCACCACCACTCGAACGTTCGTGCCACAATGAACCATATTCCAAAATTATCATACAGTTTACCAGCAACATCCACTGTGTTTGCATTCAATCAAACATAGGAGTATGAGAGACTGTATGAGATGGTTTGCTGACATTACCACTTGGTTGGTTGTTATTGAATGACAAACATGTTTGAGAGATATGTTGTTTGATTGTAGCAATCCTCCCTTAATACCACAGATCCAACCGGCAACTGAGTGTTGAAGAGAACTTTACTGTATTGTTTAGCAATTTTTTGCTCGGCGTTGTTAGTTTTATTTTTGTAGCAGTGATAGTATTCATTATGCTTACATTATCACATTAACGGTCCCTTGTAGTTGTAACCCGACTACTTTGCATGATAGCATTGCTTTGCGTTTGCATTGGGTTGGAGTTGTGTGTCGTGGTTGCGTGTATCTCGTTTATGTGATACATCATTTGTTACACGCACATTGCGGCCAACACTGTTGCGACATTCTCTTTGGAACTTGAAATTCAGTACACTTTGGGATATTATGAGAAGCGTTTCATGCTTACGCGTCGGATAAGTTTTGTTGTGTGGAGGATAAATATATATCGAAAGAATTACGGGTTTACAGTAAACGCCATTTTAAAAAGCAAAACAGCCACAGAAGATTTCAATAGGAAAAAAAACCTTAAACACAAGTAAAACGAAGAAGAAAAACAGCCTCGGTGTCTCAAATGTGTAAAAGAATATTTGTAAAAGTTGTCTCATTCAAAATGGAAACGAAAAAATTTAAATTGACGGTCGTTTGGTGAATATAGTGAGTGAGTTAGTGTGTGAATGAACAAGCGACTAAGTGCGGGTCAGTCAGTGTGTTTTGTACGGTTGCTTTGCTGTTGGTTAATTGAAGGAATTTGGAATAGTGGTAAATTACGATTATATCACGCCAGAATAACAAAATCAAAATAGAAAAAAGAAATCCCAAACAAAAATCAAAACACGAGCAGAATAAAACAATCACAACTCCCTTTGAACCATTACAAGGGACGCATCCAAGTTGGTGATTTGTCTTAAACGAGTGATCGACCGTGTGTACACAGAGGCCAGGCCGAACATGCATTCGATGCAGTCCATTTAAAAACACCGAGACTACACTAGTGATAAATATTTATGCATTCAAATCCAGTTTTGATTGTTGTTAATGAATAAATTCAGTAAAGTGTGGTGTGTGTTTGCGTGTGTGACCATACGAAAATACTTTGTTGGTGGTCGGCCGATTTGAAATTGGTTGGTTGGTTTGTTTTTTCGGGACCCACAACGGAGAAGGCCTGCGACCATTCGTATTGTACAAAGTACATAAAAAAACACCCAACAATGTGAGTTCATAAATCGAGACTAAATTTCCATTACAAAACGAATGTTTAGCTGCTAGAATATTGAGTGTGGGATGTTTTCGATAAATAATAATAGAGAAAACCTGTGAAGGAAATCAATGAATGGAAGTTAATAAAACTTAAGTTTAACTGAATGTTAATAATACAAATTAATAATGACAAATTAATGCAAAACGAAACGAAGGAAAACAGTGGAAACGTGTCAAAGAGTTTGTGACATCTATAGAAAATTTTATAGGAAATCTAAATAAAAAACAGAGGTTTTATAAAATAAAAAATATATAATAATAATAATAAATACGACAAAATAAGGAAATTCGGAAAAAATGTATGTTGAATTTTCAAACTTTTTTCGGATCTGCAAAAATGTGTAACGCACAATACTATAAATTCCAAAACAAAGCGTATGCGAATTTAAAAAACAAGGTTTTTTTTTGAATTTTAACAAAAATGTAATGTCTTTTTTGAATTTACGCAATTAAAAATAGATATAATAAATTTCCAGGATCTAAATAACTTCCATTTTGCATGTGAATACTTATCGATTTATCGTAATTTTATAAAATTGAAATAAATCTTTTTGTGAAATTCCACATTTTTATAAACCGGTTTAACCCATTTCTTATAGAATACCAGAATTTTTGCAAATAACCACAAAAATGCAAATAAATTTTAAAACGAAATACAAAACTCACCCTAGAAATACAAAGTGGATTATGACTTTGAAGTTTTTAATAAAATCCTCAATAATTCGTAAACAGTAAATGCATTTTTATATAAAAAAAAAAAAAAATCTTAAAATTAAAGTGAATTTGTCATCCTAAAGGATCCCCCCAAAATCCCTTTAAAAAGTGAATTTTAAATGAAAAAAAATCTAAGTGTACGAATTTTTTCAATTAAATATCTGCAATTTACGTGTATGTAATCATAACTAGCCGTCATAAAAATATATTTATAAAAATATAGATATTAATCAAAAAAAAAATCAAAATTTCTCACAAAAAAATTCTGTAGTGACAACAGGTGAAAGTGTAAAAAATTGTAAAATACTTTCACAATTTATATACACACTTTAATTACTTAATCACTATAATTAATATCGCAAAATTCATTTGAAATCGCCGTATTCTATGCCGTTTATCGCAATACCCAAAACATTTGGATAAAACGCAGTTAACTCATCGACAACATAACGTGTATGAGAATTATTACATGCTAAACACCGCATTATGCATTGTAAGTAAATGGAATATATAGCTTATAAATTATGATAAGGCAGGCAAAGAAATCAAAAATTAAAGTTTATTGAGAAAAATTACAAATTTGTTTGATATTTTGTTCAAATTTAAATTTTGTGCAATAATAATTTTTTGAGGTATTTGCGGAGTCCATGAGCAGTATATACAGTAAAAGCTCTCCTCGCGGACAGCTCCGTTGAACGAACAAATCTTGGTTTTCAAATTCCAATCTTGTAAACAGAAAGCAAAATCCATTCTAATGAGCGGACGCTAACACTAATTCCACTGAAACACAAAAAATTTGAATTTATATTGCATTGCAGAACTTAGGGTTGTACAAGTATTTACTTGCAACCGTAATTACTTTCATCACTTTATAGTATGCTACGTTACGTTACGTCAGATTCACTAATCAGTCCTTAAGAGATGAAAAAATCGTTAGGAAAATAAAAGTAACACAGGGGTGATAAAAAGTGTAAGAAATACAAGTAAGGTTTAGGATTTGCCTTTTAGTTCTCATAGTTTTGAAGTTTCACTAGTTGCGGTTAAATTGTGCTACGAATTAAAGGTTTTGTCAATAAAAGCAAAAATGGAAATCATAAACGTTTTAGATCAGGATAGATTATCAGTACGTGAATTAGAGATGTAAGTTTCGTTGTTAAGGAACTGATATTGTTAAAATTAACACTTGTTACTACAGGTTTAATATTGGAAAAACTCAAGCCGGAGAGATATCAAATAAAAAGGAATTGATACGGTCGCAATGGCAATCTGGGGTAACAAATGTAAGCCAGAAGAAGAGTTTTTTTTTGCAACCCAGAGGTTCACTTATAGATCAAAAGTGTTCGAATGGTTTGCAAAAGCCCGGAGCTAGAATATTCCTATATCTGGACCAATAATAAAAGCTAAGGCAAAGAAGATTGCGGAAAAAACTGGTTAATACAATTTCTCTGCCGCTGATGGCTGGCTGGAAATGTGGCGTAACACACATTCCATACATTTTAAAAGCATTTGAGGAGAAGCTTCAAGCGTAATTGGGAAAGCAGCACGCCCACGAGCATTTAAAAACGTTGTCATCAAAAACCTCCCGGCGATTTGGAAATCCAAAAAAAAGGCTTGGATGACTCGAAATTTTATGGCTGAATGGTTGGAACAATTTGGTAGCAAAATGCAAATTAAAAAGTAATACTCTTCTGTTTTTGGACAATGCCGCTTCTCATCCTAGAGATATGAAACTGAAAAATATAAAAATATATTTTTTGCCTCCAAACACAACTTCTGTATGCCAGCCCTTGGATCAAGGTATCATACAGAACGTCAAGACCCATTACAGAGCTTTAGTCATTAAACACTTATTGCCAAATAGTGAAGTAAACGATTCTGCAAGATAATTGATAAAGTGCATCAATGTTCTTGATGCATTGTACTTTATTAAACATTCGTGGGTCAGAGTAACAGCCGAAACTTCTAAAAACTGTTTCCGAAAGGCAGTATTTCTAAAAGACTGAATTTCTTCGGAATTTGATTCAGTTGATGATATGCCGTTATCAACTCTTGCAACATTTGATAGTCAAGTTGTTGGATTTCAGAATTTTGAATGCCATGAATTTATACAAATTTATGGAAACCTTTTGACAGAATCTGATGATATAGAAGTCTTTGTTGAAGACCATAACATAAGCAGTTCGGAAGATGATACTGTTATCACCGTAGAAGACCTTAACAAAATATCTTCGTATAAGGAAGCCTTGGAGCAAATTGGCCGTTTAAAGAAATTTGCAGAAGAAGACTACACAGCATTTGCATTTGAACAGTTAAAGTCATCAGAAATCCCCTGTAAAGAACAAATACCGAAAGAAACAGAAAACGTTCAAGCAAAAAACTATCTCACATTATTTTCACACATCTTAATTTAAAAAAATTGTTAACTACTGTTTTAATACAATACATAATTAAGAAGATTTCTACAAAAGAAATAAATTCAAAAAATAAATAGTATTGAAAAATTTTGTGTTCCGCTCTAATAAACGGACATCTCCACTTAACGGACATGTCCGCTTATGTTAGCTTTTATTGAATGTATATTGGTAGACAAGAAACACACATCAGTTTTTTAAATAGATGGTGCTTTTTGTTTTTTTTTTGTATTGCTTTTGATCATTCTCAACTCGACACTATTCTATCCGCTCTCATCATATGAAAACTTTGACATATCTTGTGATTTCTCTAATATCTGACGGTTGTGTTAGACTATAAGTTCAAGTAGATCAATTCGCAGAGAACAGTATGGAATAAAAGTCTTTTTCATTTTACAAACATCGTATAATCACTCTGCTTTTGATGTAACCACCAATTTTGGAGAATGCTAAAACATGCGACTGAAAAGTGACAAACAAAATATAACAAAAATAAAATAAAAAAATATAATAGAAAATAAAGAAAAATATAACAGTAAAAATATAAAGCATTTGAGAAAAACGATCAAATACAAGCTTCCTAATGCAATCCCCGATTGCATAATTTTTAAGGAAAATCAAAAAAAAAAAAAAAACTGAGAAATCTAACAGATCTGTCAACATTTTGTGTGCAAATCATTCTTCAGTTTACACTATTCAATTCGCCCTCGTCATACGATAATTTTGACATATCCAACGATTTCTCTAATATCTAAAGGCCATGATTGAAAAGGGACGGTTCGCGCAGAGATATGGAATTAAACTGTTTTTTATTTGAAAGAAATCGTGCGATCACTCTGCTGTTGACTTACACTATCAGTTTTTGTGAATGCAAAAACATGTGTGTACAATGTGACCAACAAAATACAACAATTTGTGAAATAAAAATAAAATATAGAAATATGAAATATATACAAAGCATTCGAAAAAAGCCACGAATTCGATTGCTTTATTGCCATTTTCTTTGGTTTTGTTTGAGGTAGATAAAAAAGTGAATGAAATCTAACTGATCTGTCAAACTTTTTTCTGAAATGATTCTCCGCAAGTTTGAAAATTTTGATATATCTTACGATTTCTCTAATATATAATGTTTATGTTAGACCATCAGTGAAAGTAACATGATTGGCGGAGAATGGTATGGAATTAAACTCTCTTGCATTTGACAGAAGTCGTTCGATCACTCTTCATTTGATGCAACTATCAATTTTGGAGACTGTAAAATCATGAGTGTAAAGTGACAAAGAAACTTATAAAATAAAAATATAATACAGAAAAAATATAATAGGACAAAGATAAACCATTTAAAAAAAACGAGCAAACACAAAACATTATTACCATTTGCTTTGTTTTTGTTCGTTTCATTCCCAATGCAACACGAGATCGCATATTTTTTTGAGGAAACAAATCTGTCAAAATTTTTTCCGCAAATCATTTCTAAGTTTACACTATTCCATTCGCTCTTATCCAAAGGATTTCTCAAATATCTAAAGGCAATGTTAGACTATCGTTGCAAGTAGAACGATTCCTAGAGAAAGATACGAAATTAAATTCATTTGCATTTGACTGAAATAGTACGATCCTTCTGCTTTCGATTTACACTATCAGCTTTGGGGATAGCAAAAATATGTATCTGAAAATTTACAAACAATTATAAAATAAACATATAACAGACTTTTGTTCCTTTACGGTTTGTCAATCTTCCGGTGTAAATACAGTGAAAGCTTTAGTTAGCCTCAGCCACACATATATTTAAGTCATATTACACAAAAAAAAACAATAAATAAATCTTGGCAAATTTCGATCAGCTGAGTTTGACAAGGTCGGCCCTTGAAATAAAAACAAAATTGCTGCAATTCCCACTGCTTACCTTGCTTATTTTGCAATGTGTTGTATTTAAAAACCTCTCACATAAAATTTGGTCAGTCAAATTCAAAAGTACTCTTATTGGACCAAAATGAGTTGGACACTTTTTGAAATCGAAAGGTGGTAAAAAAGTTCTTATCATCCATGTGCTCTAATAGTCTAACATTGCTGTATATTAAATATTAGAGATCTACGAATTCGCTCTTGATGTTTTGGCTGAAGGGAATCGAACGTGTGGAAGTTGCAAGTTCTAAGAGGTTTTAAGTTGCAAGATACGAATCCTGACACTGAGGTTTAATAAACGCTGCCGAAATTCTTACTGTGAATTTGCAAAACATATAAATATGTATAGAACATTGCGGATGCACAAAATTAAAAATGGAGGATTTTGTTCGATGTTACAGAAAAAACAGCTGACAGACGTTCAATTCGTCTTAGAAGAAGTAATCAGTGAAGCTTTGCTTTGCGATTTCATCATGGAGTGACTGACATCTGAATTATGGAATTTTGCTATCAGAACTTGTGGTCTGTGATAAACATTTTCGTGCACTCTGGGCATTGCAGCGTACTTTGTATTACAGTCGGATTATTTTGTAACAAGACTGATTAGCAACTAAAGGTACTACAAGAGCTGCTAATTCATGGAGCAAAATTCACTGTTCCATGCGATGGACATCATTAGTCAATAATATTGTAATGTCCACAACATTACCGTCACGTATAGAATTGAGTAGTTGATGAAATATATAGTTCATTTAGATTATGTTAGTGATCGTTGTAACCGGGCAACTTAGTGGAACGAGTTCGAGAACTAGTGAACTGAATCTAGTCAACATGTGGTTCTAACACGATGGCGCTACATGCCGCTATGATCGAAAAGTCGTTTAAAATTGCACTTCTCGCATATATCATTTATAATGCTTAGGACCCGTATTCAGTTCTTATGAAATTTGCAATCCTATAAGAAGTACGTGCACAAAGTGAAGAACATTTTGTGAACCGAAAACTTCGCTCGCTTTTCATTTACTTGGTACTCGGCTGTTTGGAAAAATTTCTTAAGCAATTGTTGTCATCCCACAGTTACTTCGCACTAAAATAATTCTTGGATTATTGTTTGGAGCCGGAATCATGACATTTTGATTATTTAAGCAAACACAAGTAACATCACATGCGTTAAAAATAAAATAGAGTTGGAAGAGGCAATAGTCATAAAATATTTGCAAGATAAATCAAAGACAGGTGAGAAGTCTGCAACCAAGATTTCCTTTTAGAGATAAATGATACCATTTCTTACGAAAATTTCGCAAGAATTGAATTCGAGGCTTGACATGAAATAATCATAAAAATGGAAATAGCCAGCATTAATTTATCGGCTCAAGGTTCTTGCACGTTTAAGACTTCTCTAATTTTTTTCAAAAATAAAAACCAAATGTTTAACCATTTGTTTAACCAAATGCTTTCCAATATGCTCCAAGTTAACAGGTACACTGAAAGAATAACGCTTCGTCGCATAGATGAAACATTTTCGTTAATGTTTTTACGTTACTACAATGAAAAGTCTCGTATATCCGACAAAATTTCATCACATGATTTCGTTGACAATTTTTCATTTCGTTGCTGCAACAAATTAATTCTCGTTTCTGCAACAATTTGATTTAATTTCAATTTTGTAGAAACTGGGTAAAATATTTAAAAAAAAAGTAACTACTCACTACTCCCTTTTCCACCCAACACTACCTCAATTTTCCTTCGCCAACACAATGCACTGCATTTATAGGGGGCATCCCCTGAGTGTTGATAAAGTCCATGAAATTTAAACTACTAATATTTGGTTTATCTGAAGCAACTTCATTGCTGTAGTGAACAAATTCATTGCAGCAATGAAATAAATTCATTTCAAGAACGATACTTATTCATTGCAACAATGAAACAATAGCAGCAACGAATCAAATTCATGGCAGCAACGAAACAAATTCGTTGGCATAATGAATCAAATTCATTGGACCAACAACCATACTTTCAGCGCAGTGACGAATAATTTGCAGTTGCATTTTCGTAGCGGGAATGAAACTGTACGTTAGCTCACTTTTAGTGAAAAAATTGTTGGGGTGATGAACATTTTCATCCCTGTGACGATGCTTTTCCGTTCAGTGTGTTAAGTTCGACCGACGAAATCTATTTGGTCCCTTTTATAACATAAGCATTAAAGAGGTCGTAGGTTAAAAAATGCTACTCAAGCAGACAACATTGCACAATAGAGTTATGACATTTGTGACGTTAAAATTATACGGTGTGCAAGAAGTCGGCTACCTATTTGTAAGCAGTTTCCTGTAGATAATGTTGTCTTGAAGGCGATACCAGTAAAATTTCCTTAGGACAGTTTCAGTAGATGATGACAATTTATATGAGACATATCTTGTCATTTTTAACTTAACTGACATAAAAAATAGTGCATTGGCTGAAATCAGTCAAATTCCGACTCCACACCCGAGAATAAAACAGTCAACCCAGTTGTATTCTCGGGTGTACAGTCGGGGTTCAGAAATTGTATTTGGAGTTGGAGTCGATTTTTTCAGCCCGACTGCGGTTCTGTGTTAATAAAGTTAATAGAAATGGGGAAGGAGTAAAATAGAATACAATACAGGAATACAGTTCTACCCGGAAAGACGTTAGTGGCTTGGTAATATTGGTGAGGGTACTGTTAAAGTTTTTTGTGGAACGCCAAGGCCGAAGCCACGCAATATTCGGCAAAGTGTAATAAGCCACTTTCCGCTCACCGCATTGCCGGTCGCTGCTCATTGCGTGGTCTCGGCCTTAGGCTATATTTGGCTTATGTCTATTCAAAACCTATTTTTGACAGCGATTGGAGTTCAGCACAATAAATCAGTTATGGTGAAATTTAAACTGAAATTTTATTTACATGCGGTTTCCAGATTTCGAGTCGTCACGGTTCCGATTTTACCTAAGACTTGTGTTTTGTGGTCGTCGCGACTCTTGATCGACGTACAATGTTTTAGTTTCAATTAGAATCCACCCACGGATATGCTCGTTTCATCCCTTATAAACTACATACATATGTGTAGATAATTAGGGCAGGTTTGACTCGATTGTTATGTATGTCCATGCTCGGTTAATATAATATTTACGTATATAAAAAATATTTATTTATCCAAACTTATTCAAGCTCAAGGCCATATCTACTTAATTAAAAAGTTAAAAAAAAAACTCTCGCTAGTGAAATGGTAGAAAGAATATTTATGAAAAAAACTTTAAATTTTAGTTGTCTGGGATCCGAGTTATTTTTACAGTTGGAATTTCCTTTAAGGCTAGAGATCATGTTTTCCCCGGTTATTGGAAAAATTTAAATGCTGCGGATGGGACTAGAACTCACATTCGCCTAACGATCGTTTCGATTTTTGTGAAACATCATCTTCAGCAGCGTTTAGCCCGTTAAGCCACTGCAGTGTGAATTCACACTTGTCACACAGTATTTCTTCGTGTCAATTGCTTATTTGACGCTACTTACACGCATTGATGCCGAAGTATTGAAAAAACCTTATTTTCTTGTGCCGGTCCCAATATAGTAGGTTGAAATATTGTACAATTTTGAAAACTGTTTATCTTTATAGCCTTGGTATTTTATAAAATTCGAGGAAAGAACTCCACTTGGAAAATAACAACTTTATTTGTGAGAAAGATATCAAAAGGAATTTGCTAGTGAAATATAGTAATATTTTTTTAAATGTAATGCAATTTTTTAAAACAAAATGTGTTTTAAATTTTATGATTTCAAAGCCACTGAGTTACTACGTTTATTAGGGTTAGTCATTTGTTTAAGGTTTTTCGAATATCACAATAATAATAAACATACATGGGTCGATGTCGCGAATTGACTACAATCGAGGGTTGAAAACGGCCAAGTGCGAGAATGGGTTTAAATAATTATTTTTCCGTTGATATTGTTTTATAAGACCATTTTATGTATTAATAAGCAATGGACCATGTATATTTAAGGATTTTAATAGTTTTTTCACCCCACGGGAATGACAATAGTCCCACGGAAATGATATTTATGCCACACGGTAATGACTGAGCAGCATGGTAATGACGTTTTGACATGTATTGTAGCAAAATAAAACACACAGCAATTTATGGAAACACATTTAATAAAATTAATACGTTATATCCATTCGTTGGATTATATAAACTTAGAAAAATAGAAACCTAACAAAAAATATTCGTTTTTCTAAAGCTTATAATCTAAATGATACTCATTTTGAGCTTTCAGACTCTTTCGTTTACATCAATTTTCCCAGGAAATTTATAGTATTGCTCTGCAAAACAATGTTTGGTGTAGGTAGTATTGAAATTATTTGCTCACAGTTGATGTATGAAACATCGCTCTCATTTAATTTAAATAATTGGTTTTCTGATGTGCTAGCACAACTTTTGAAAAACAAAACTTTGACATCATTATCCTCGAGGTTTGATTGGCAAATAGCTGCATATGTGTAATGGCGACTGGTAGTAAATTTCTTGGTGTTTTGTCCTGTTAGCGTGATTAGTATGTGCGTACCAGTTTTTATAATTTTCTTTAAAAGTTTATCTGAATTCTGCAATAAGTTAGCAGAAGATTGCAGCGCGTCTTCGTCGGAGCTGTATACTTCTTATACTTTAGCTGGCTTTGTGTATTATGCTCAAACAACGAGAATGACCCATCATCGATACTACTTGCCGGGCAATCAATGCTGCTGTAAAGGGATGTAAAGTCCAGCTATCCCAGATGATGATGGTCACATGAGGTCGTACAATTAAAACAACTTAAAGATCGTAACCATATACAGTAGGATTCAATACTCCCTACAACCTGGAAAACAAATCAATACACCTAATATTACAATAGCGACAAAAATATACTAACCTGGTGTACTTTCATCGTCCCAACAAATTGTTTGGCTTTAGCTGGGTCTATATTTTGTTCAAAATCTTTTATATCGCGTTCAAATATCTTGAATATTGTTATATTTGGGCAGTTCTCTTTAATAACATCAAAAAGTGTATTAAAAGCAGCAATATCGTGACCTTGACCCACGTATCTATCAGCTGTTCGCTTACATACAGCCCTACACCATCAGCAGCTCCCTTTCCATGCCCAGACTCAAGATAATTCCAGGTGTACTTTTTAAGTTTGGGGAACATCAATTTTAGTTTAGTAGCTAGTATATAAAACATTGTTTTGGTTTTATATTGTGTGGCAGGTCCATCACTTAGAAAATGGACTGTTTGTACTTTATCGGGTAAAGCATCCAAAATTGGTTTAAGGTGACACCAGATGGCTGATGGTCCATGCCCCAAACTCTCAGACAATGTACAATAACTTTTCGGTGTACATGTACTTGCGCCATTAGATTTTGTGTACGTTACAACGGTGTGTATAGAGATTTGTTGTCTTGACCCACCAAAATGAAAACTTGCGTTTCTTCGGCATACTTCAAGCAATAGTTTTCACTAAAATCCATATGGATTAAGCATTCGTTTGATTTGATTTTATCCTTCAACATATTCATTTGTGTGTACTGGTGGATAACTCTGCCTTGATGCTCTAAGAATGGTGTTAACGATTGCTCAAAATCCGAAATAATTTCAGTTAAAGGCTTTGTCGTCGAGAGTTTAGACATTTTCGAAACCAATTTTTGTGTTTTTGTTTTGATGTCAGTGTAAGTCTCTTTTACAGTGGCCCATTTAAAAACATCTCCATTACCTGTGTTGTCAAATCAGCTACATATTTGCATGTTTTATGCACTTGCATGTGTCTCTGTTAGAAATCTTAATTTCTTTAATCCGAAACGGACGATTTCTGCAAAAAACACTATAGCTCACAGTTGTGCTGTTAGCTTCGACCAGGTATTTTTTGTGTAAATTTTTAAGCGTATTGGTAAGAAATCGCTTTTGATGAGTTTCTTTTGATTTTGTCACATACTCCTTTTTACCTGCGCACATTCGGCTATTAATATCGTGCTCTAAAAATCGTTGTATGCTGTTCCTGACATCTTTTTGTTTTATTCGCCTGGAGTTCTCCACATTCCGAACTCTGACATTCCAGCCCTTTAATATTGTGTGGCGACAATAACCTAGCAACTTATATTTCTTAGTAATTCTGCCAGCCAACAAATTTTGTAAGATTCTTTTGTCCTTTCTCTGTTTTAATGAATTATAGCTTTGGCTCAACTGGTCCTGCATAACCTCAGCAAACAGCAGCTTCATTTTGACTTCTGGGCTCGATGAACAAGGGTTATCATTACAAACTGCCGCAACTCTAGAGTTCGGGCTAGGCTTCAGAGCATTATCCCCCTTAGCAACCATTTTCATACGAACCAACTTCTTTTGATATGTTCTTAAACTTGCTTTTAATTCTGCAATCTTTTTGTCTTTTTGAGCCAACTGATTTTTATATTTACGCGCAAGTTTCTTTTTTACTCTGAGAAAATTGTCATTCCCATTCTTATTTAATTTAGGAATAACAGGAGCTGGAGCTGGAACTGGATCTTGATTATCTGGAGGTGGTTCACCCTCTCCTGTGGATGATGTGGGCGATCCGGGTGGAGAATAGTCAGCCATATATTGTTGTTCCTTTTCCTTCAAATGTTTTTTATTTTTTCTATAATTCTTTGGATTTATAGCCCACTTTTTCCGTTGTGCCCTTTGTGATCTAGGGGCCATCTCCTTGATTGGTTTAATAACCTTATTATCTTTCTTTTTTAAATATCGGGCATTTTCTTTTAATTTTTGCGCGGCGCATTTGGCAGGATCGTTTTTCATTTTTCTGCGTCGTTCTCGCTCCTTTTCCGCATGTTTTTCTTTTTCCTCTGCATTTCTACTTTTTTTGATGGTGCCATGTTGTATTTGATGGTATGTTTAAAAATGATAAATTTCTTTAATAATTACCATAGATTGAATAATCTCAAATTTACATTGAAAAGGTCATTCCCGTGTTCCTTTTGTCATTACCGTGGTTTAGATTATACCCATGGTAATGACTGCACGGTAATGATGGAAACGTGAGTATTCTTGGATTTAAATGTGGAAATCTTCAAAATTTGTTATAAACTATAATAATATAAGACTTAAAAGTGAACAAACCAATACCACAAATTTGGAAATTATAATATAAATAACGGAAAAATATACTTACCACGAGAATGACAAAATTTCAGGAACATGCGCAAACAACACTAAACACTTCACCAGTTCTCAAACAACTGACTACATTTTTCACTTCTGTCAATTAACTTTAAAACTAACGGGAATTGTCGTTACATTCACAGTTTACACCTAACCGAAAAAATGGTTTAAAGCATTTTTTCTTAATAAACAAATTGGCCCACGGGGAATGACGAAAAAAATTGGCCGTGGACTAAAATGTCTCAAAATCATAAATTTTAAAATAAAATTATATTTATGAAATTAAAATTGACTTGGTTCATTCTTCTTGAATAACTTGACGTACTTCATTTATAATATATATTTTAAAATATTAATGAAAATCTGTGTTTTTTGAACACAAAACGATCGGACACACGCCATGGTAATGACGATTTGCAACGTGCGACCAAATTTTTTCATAAAAATATGTAGAATATTTTATTTTGATTTCTGCGCCTCGTTAAAGGACATTTTGTTTTATTTACTCCTGTTCTCAGAATTTAAATTCTTCAATATTTTTAATACTAAATGCGTCGGGCCACAGAATGTAGTCATTTCGCGATATCGACCCACATATCTAATGATGAACTGCGTATTTACTTTTTTGATGTTGCAAACAACCTTCCGCACCAAATGCAATTACTTTTACTCAAACCAGATATCTTCAAATTTCGATTTTTTGTGATTTTTAGAATTTTAAAAATATTTTTTTTTCGTTTTAAGTCTTGCATATGCCTATTTTTGGTTAAGTTTGGTTATACTGTTCGATCACTAGTTGGTCATTTAGTTTTCGCGATGTGGTGATTTTAAAATTGCAAAAGTTTAATATATTTGTGATTTCATTTGCATTTGGTTCCAGAAGGTTCTTTTGCGATTTCAAAAAAGTAAAAGCGCAGTTCATTATATTTATTCCACAGAACAGTTTTGTTCAAACTCTACTTTAAAATCGCCATATCTGGAAAAATAATGACCAATTACCGAGCGAACAGCTCATTTGAAATCTTCGCACCAAACTTAGCTAAGAACCGAACCGGCACTTGTAAAATATAAAACAAAAAAATGCTTGTCAAATCCAAAAAATCACAAAAAAAAAATTTTAATTTTGTGCAACCCGATTCTAAAATCACATATTCCGAAAACTGAATGACCAATTTTTTATCGAATTACAGATTCGTAGTCAGCGTACCAATGACCGTAAAAACCGGATATCCGATTTTTGTGCACTTCTGTGCAAATTCTGTGAAACCGAAACGCGGTTTTCTCAAAAGTGAATTTCCAAAAGTGAAAATGCTGTTTTTTTGAACACTCTAATACCAGTATTAAGTTAGAACCGCTACAAGAAATATATAAAACAAAAGTTTTTTTTCATGTTTTAAAATCACAAAAAAAATAAAACTGAGATTATCTGGCTTGAGTAAAAGTAATTGCATTTGGTCCCGACGGTTTTTTGCAATATAAAGAGTGTAAAGACACAGTTCTTCACATTTTTTCATGCCCTACATCATATTGCCAGAGCATTTTCCGCAAAAAAGTGACTAACTCTAATGTATGTATATCTTTTCCCTCTTTTGTTTTTGTAGAATCTCAAAAAATTGTGGCACTCACAATTTGAAATTTACAATGCACATTATATTGAAAGTCAGGTCAAGAATGTTTTTAAAATTAAGCCGTGTTATACCAAATAAACAGGCAATAATTTTCTGTGGCACAAACTGAAGGAACACAGAACGCTTAGCTGCCGACTTGTTTAAAACTAAATCTTATGTTTCCTTGCTTCTTGTTTTACAATCTCAAGCACAATTAAGTGATTAATTTACATGTGTAGCTTTGAAATAAGACTCAACTTACATGTGTGCATTTTGTATTACTGAGAAACAAATGTCTAGACGGCCCTGCGATTTTAAATATTACAAACATTTTGAATGTCTCAACATTTCCCAAGCCAACAGCTGATATAAATGATAACAAATAACAAATTATGTTGAATTAAAAAATACATGGATACCTTAACCACTCTCTGCATGATACAAATGTAAACTTTAAATATTTTCAAAGGGTAAAAGAAAAATGTAAAGCTGTTTTTGTGTTAGCTTCCCGGGACATATTTTCAAATTCTCAATGAATTAAAAATACAACTCATTCATTTTGGAACAAAGAATGACTATTTATTTGATGGAGAGAATTACAAGTTTCGACACGTTTCTCCTTTTGGTTTTTGATAAGAAAACACGGCTTAAAAGATATTTAAGCTGCATCAATGTAAAAACGCACCATGTGCTGTTTTATGATTAATGTTAGAAATGCGTTAGGGTTATCGGTGAAAGGCAGGTAGACTCGATTACCGCAGTACATGGGTGTATTTGTACACTTTTTTAATGAGTGTAATAAATCTAATGGATCTCAGTTAAGAGGAAATATTAAACGGACTTACCATGTCTCGACTGTATTTGGGTGTACAATAGTATTTCTCAGCTGGTTGGCTGTGCTGGAATTGAAAAAAATCAATTTATGTACATTTGACGGTGGGGTTGCTTTTATTATTTGTATGTGAAAATTCTCGTTGGCGTGACAAAAATGTGATGAAATCAATAAATCGTAATGGTAAATGGATTGTAACGTGTCTGTTGGAATTGATTTCACTATTGCTTTGAGTCGTAATCAAAGGTGAACTAGTTTTATTGTTAAAAATTAAATAAATATTTGCACAATTTTGTCAGAGTAGTACATGAACTAGTTTCAACAATGGATTACAAAATAACAAACTTTACAAAGATGGCTTTTTGATGCAAAATTATCGTAACTTTTGTGAATCACAATCCACAAAATTTATAAGTTTCAACTTGGTATTTTTCAAGGGTTCAATATGAGTATAAAGGGAAAAAATCCGTTTCATAAAGTTTACTTTTTGACACTTTCGAGCATTTCGCGCAGAGGGAGTTTTAGTAATAGGAGGTTTAGTAGCGAATGCCTTAATTATTAAAATTTTAAAGCGTTCTGAGAGACTTTTCTTGTATGGTAAATCGTCCCTCAAACCTCTCATAACTTTTTGTAAATAAGGCCGAAAGTATATAGATAACTATCTATACATTTCAAATTTTCCATCGTTCCGAGTTATTTTCCATGTGAAGTTCTGACATTTAATTAGATAAGAAAAGACTGTCTCGTGTATAACTTCCCGATATATAAGTCAAATTGAACAAAAACTGGATCTGGTGGTAATTGCGGCTCCTGCGGTCATCGCAGCACACTTAATGAAGCTTTTCCTAAGTGCGCTTAAGATATTCTTCTTCTTTGACACAGATATTTCAAATCCAATATCTAGTTGACAACTTTTGCTCTATAGCCAAGGGTCGGGTATGTACGAAACTCATTAAAGAAAATATAGTGGCCACTTAATCAGACATTAACATATCCATACAAGCTGAAAAACTGGCCTCTGTAATATATTCTCTCAAACACATTCTGCAGGAACCATGTAGATGTTTGGAACACACTCCAAATATTCATATATTTGCAAGTACTAAACTTACTTATATTTAAATGCAAACATTAGCACGTTTACTTGCAAAGATATATTGTTTTACCTAGAAGTATATGCGTGTTTCATCACTAACATCCATATTCCTGCGGCAAAGAATTCGTGTGTTTCTGCACAAACACTCCATACGAACGATTGACGATGGAGTGCATGAAACTAAAATGCAACAATTTAGTCAATATAAGAAACACTAAATAAATAATATATACAGAGTCTGCAACAGCTGTTTTTCTTGGACCGTAAACCAAGAAAATTCACTCGAAAAATTGGAGCAAGAGTTATACAGACTTGGTAACCCATGAAGAATGAGAAAATTCTTTATTTCAATAAATTTGTGTTCTAATTGTAATCTTTATAAATAATTTGTCGCTAACACTTCATTGCATTTAGCTTTATTTCACTTGGCATCTCTTTTTTCCTCGATTTAGTATCACAAAAATACTCTCAGTTAATGAGTTTCGTGGTTTTCGTTCAATGCACAAACACAAATGTGTGACAAACGCATTGAGCAACCCTACCTATTTCCACACGCTGAAAAGTTTGCCTTTTTTATCGTTTGGATGCAAATAGAACGTATTTGTAGCTTGCCGCAAATATAGTATACTTGTGTCCAAACACATTGTGTTTGCTATTCAATATAAAATGTTTGGGTCACAATGAATCCACAAATGTGGATTTGTTTGTTGAAAACTACTGAAAACACTGGTGTCTGTCACAATAAAGAAACAAAAAGCAGCAAATCTTCAATTCACGAAAACAATGCTTGCAAATATGTCCATGGTTCCTGCAATAGGTTACAGGGGCCGTTATTTTTCAGCGTGCAGTCATATATTGCTATTTCTTTTTCTTACTTTATTCTGCATGTTTTCCCAACTCTAAGGTTAATTAGCTGTTGGATAGAACCCCCCTTACTAAATTCATTAAACTCACGCATTCTAGAATATTTATGAATTGCTGAATTCATTTACTCACGCATTCAAGAATATTTATGAATTACTGACTGACAGAATAATGCAAAGATTTCGGTTATAAACTTGCAATAACATTAACTTAAGCTGAGAACAATCTATCTTTGTCCCTGATTTATTATGTTGATCTCGACGGTGAACAGTGACAACAAAATTTAGAAAAGAGTGTACCAAGCACAGCTGTACTTGTATCACAAACAAAACTGTATTTGGATCACAAATGCATATATTATATAATATTAATCATTGTGTCGCAAACATATAATATTGAATAGCAAACACATTGTGTTTGGACATTAGTATACTATATTTGCGACAAGCTCTAAACACACGTTATATTTGCATACAAACAGGAAACAAAGACTGAGTTTTCTGCGTGTACTTGTTCTTTCGTGCATCTTAAAAAATCCAAGTCCTTCGAGCTGATTCGGTGCGTTTGAGTTTTATAAAATGGGATGATTTTTATTTATTCGGCCTTGTCATTGGTACTTTTTATTTTATTACTCAAGTAAAAGCCCATTCTATATCTATATAAATGGTCTTGAGTTTGAATAGTAATAAGTACCAATAAAAATGTCGAATAAATAAAACTCATCCCTGATGAACGTGGAGCACGACGAAACTGCAGGCAATCGTTAAAAACATTGTCTCCCATTACAACTCATGAAGAAATTGGGGAGAGCTTCTCACAACCAGTAAGCGGTGCGCTTTCTTGATTTATACTCACTGATTGGGACCTACAGTTTTACACCGGTTCCGAACGGTATTTTGAGAAGCTTTTTCATGGCGAAATACTCGATATTGTCTCCGTCACTATGTGAGGTGACCGCCTTCGAAAGAAATTTTAGGCGGTCAGAGCAGGGATCGTACCCAGGATTTCAAGTACAAGAGCCGCACACACTAGCCATTTCACCACCGACGTTATGGCCTGTAAAAATTGTGTTGTTTTTTTAGGCCACAACAAAATTTATTTCTACCGGGGACAGATGGTTGTCTGCAGATGGTAAGAAGTTGTTTTGCAAATGTTTGCTTGTGTGTTTTGCCTGCGATATTTTCGAACACTTGCATAGTGGATAATTCTTAATTGAGATGAGTTTTTGTATGAAATGCGTAGATTTCTTCAATCATACAGTGACGCAGTTCGTAAATTTCAAGACTTTAACTAACACTCTGTCCCTTCATAAATGTCAATTTAGCCATTTGCTTCGAAATAACGGCGGGCTCAAATTCCAAATTTTACATGGCCCACTCTTTCTTGGAACAAAGTTCCTTATAGCTCGTTGCGGAATGGGGGCTAAATGAAAAAATGTTAAACAACTTTTTTTTTACCTACTTTATTACATCCCATTATTATCAACTATATTGGGTACTTTTGATTTGGTTTGGTTTAAAGGGAAGTTTTCTAGGTGGAGCCTATTCAATACATACTGTAGCTTTGAACTCAATAAAAAGTAAATTTAGAAAACCCAAAGTGCGTGACTGGCAAATCCATGAAAGAAATATAATTTTCTTAATAATTTTTTCTTAAATATAATTTTCTTAACCCTGCTGTTAGATTAGAAAAAACTTACGAATCTTAGATTGAGGGACCATTTGGTCCATACTGCAATTTTCATCCAAAATAATAATTTTATCTTATTCTTTGTAACTATTTTGGTTCAAAAATTTCTAAAGCAAGTATTTGACATATCAAAAACATCCGCTAACATATCAAAAACATCTTCTAAATATTTGACATGAATTTACATTCGCTTGGTAATGAAAAAACTTACGAATCTTAGATTGAGGGACCATTTGGTCCATACTGGAATTTTCATCCAAAATAATAATTTTATCTTATCCTTTGTAACTATTTTGGTTCAATAATTTCTAAAGCAAGTATTTGACATATCAAAAACATCTTCTAAATATTTGACATGAATTTACATTCGCTTGGTAATGAAAAAATGTACTATTGACCAAATGGTCCTCTAATCTAAGATTCGTCATTTTGTATTTTTCTCAGTCCTGAATAAAGTTAGAAAATTTAATTTTCGCACATAACATTGTTTTATTAAAAGACCCCATTAGCAGAAAAATTTAGTCAGTATATATCACCGTTCCAAAGTTACAAGGGAAAACAGAAAAAATTTGGACCAAATGGTCATAATCTAACAGCAGGGTTAAATAAGTGCCTCTTCTTAAAACAAAGTAAATTTTCTAAAAAACAATACCAATTCATATTCTTAAACAAAGTACGTTTTCTTTAAAAAAATTTCATATCTTAACGAAGTACCTTTGCTTAAAAAAGTAAATTTTCTTACAAAATATTCAAAAATATTCCAAAACTACACAAAGAGGATTTTCCGTTGAGACCAATATGTTCTTTTGTTAATTCCCCTTCTTATGAGTTGTGTTGCAGAAAACTCCAAATACAATATAAAGGACTCATTGCAGTTTAAGGATAAAATAAAGAACTAAGAATACAAAATTGTGAAAAATTTGTTTCATTTGCTGTAGTTTCTTTATTTCCGAGTATACCAGTAGACTTAGTACTTCGTAGTATCGAGGAAAAATGGGACGGAATAGAACAGCACACAAATATTAATAAATCATTATTCCTCTAAAGTTTTGTATAGAAGGCAACAGGTATTTCCGATATGATGACAAGGTATATTTTCAACAAGAAGTACTTCCAATGGGATCTCCAGCTTCCCCGATTGTGGCTGATATTGATATGGAGAATTTACTTGATTCCTGCATAGAAGAGATGGCCACAAAACCGAAAATCATTACTAAATATGTAGACGCTTTATTCTGTATCGTTACAAATAGTGCCATAGATAATATTTTGACAACATTTAATAATTTTCATCCTAATATTAGGCTTACAATTGAAGAAGAGCGTGGATCAAGACTCCCTTACTTGGAGACCATGGTAATAAGAAATGGGGAGAATTTATTAGTGGATTGGTACCAAAAACCAACTGCTTCTGGAAGGGTTATCAATTACCACTCCAAACAACCGAAATTAATTGTTGTCAATACGGCATGAAACCTAAAAGAGACAGTTTTGAAGATAAGCGTCGGGAATTTTCACAAAAAGAATAAGGAGAAGATTACAACTATATTAATGGACAAAAATTTCCCAACAGGGTTAGTCAATAGATTAATAAGGCAATCAAAATAGGGGGCAACATAACCAAAACCCAACGGTGGAACCGAAAAAGTTTAAATCATTATCGTATGTGCCAGGATTTTCCGAGAGATTAGAAAAATCCAAAATATTTGATACTAATAATTACAAAATGGCCTATAAAACAACACACACACTAGGTATATTGTTTAGTAAAACTAAAGATAGAATAGATAAATTTGATAGATCTAATATAGTAAACAAAATACCTTGTGGAGGAAATAATAGTGAAAGTTGCAATATGGTACATATGTAGGTATAACTAAAAATAAACTTGAGACTAGAATTGCAGGACACAAATCAGATCAAAAATATAGACACATTTCAACACAAAAAACAGCATTATCATCACACTGTGCCAACTTAAATCATTTTCCAAACTTTCAAGATACGTCAGTTTTGAATAGGGAAAATAATTGTAAACGTCGTTTTATGTTAGAAATGTTACAGATAACAAGGACTCCAATAGCGAAGAGAATAAACTTTAAAGCAGATACGGATAATGTAGCACAGAATTATAGACATTTAATTAGTAAAATGTAGAATATTTTACCGAAAATTGTTTGATGTATCATTGAATTTGTCACTGGGTAACATTTTTAATATATCCGGAAGTAACTTATAGACTTTACCATTATGTACATATTTTTATCAACCAAATTATTTTTCTGGCTGTAAATTAGAGAAACTATTTCTACACAAAAAATGTTTCTGGCTGTAACTTAAGGTACGGTCAGATTGGGCAAATATTTGACGAAAAGCGTCAAATATTTCTTGGCCCCAGTCTGACCAAAAAGTATTTTTGTGTGGCAAACAGCAAAACAGCTGATTTTGGTTAAACAAAATTATTTGCCATCAAATAAAAATGTGCTCAATGTGACCACAGTGTGACGACTAAAGAGCAAATAGTTGTCCCTTTTTTGAGCAAACATTTATTTGATCTTACAAAAGAATTGTAAGATCAAACAAAGATCAAACAATGGTAAATAACAGGTGGTATAAGCAGTGTTGTCAACTTTTACGACTCAAATTATAAAATGAAAAAATCACCAACATTAAACTAAAAAGAAGTATTGGTAAATATTAGAAACATTTTTAAAAATATTTTGGTAATTTGGTTCAACGGCTATAAAACTGTGTACATAGTTAAAAGCCATAGTTTTAGCTTTGTTAATCTGTACAACCATTTCAAATCGGATCTAAACCGACTAAGCTGCGACTAATTAGGATAATTTGGCCATATTTAGAATTTTGAATCTCCTCCGTCAGACCTTACAATTATGCTAGGTGATTTTAGAGCAAGCTTGTCAAACTCGCAGAAAAGAGGTTACAAAATATTCGACAATATTTCAAAATTTCAACATTTCAATTTTTTTTTGTTTATTTTAACTTTGGTTATAACAAAAATATATTAGAGGCCACACAAATCGCTTAAGGTGGCTCATTCAGTATATCTTCCCGTATATCCGATCTTTGGAGGCCCATAACTCCGGAAATAGGGGCCGTCACCAAAATTGGCATTTATAATTTTTTGCTTAAAACAATGGGTGAGCTTTTTTGGCTATGCCAGTGGCAGCTAAACTTGCCAAAATTTGCTTTTAAGATTTCTCCTCTTCCAAAACTAACTCCGTCGCTTCTCCACAGCATAAGACAAGAAAACATTCATCCTCCTGCATCATAGTTATTTAAAATATTTTTTGCAGTTTGTTTAAAACTTTTGGAAAAACAAAATCGTATTTACTGCCAATTTATTTAAAATATTTCATATCAAAAAGGGCACCGTCGCTGATCCACAGCATAAAACAAGAAAACATTCATCCTCCTGCATCATATGTATTTAAAATATTTTCTTGCAGTTTGTTTAAAACTTTTTAAAAAACAAAATTGTATTTACTGCCAATTTCTTTAAAACTTTTCAGAAAACAAATTTGCGTTTTCTGACAGCTTGCTTAAAATTGTTGAGAAAACAAATTTATATTTTCTGGCAGGTTGATCAAACAATTATTTGTTGCAAATATTTGTTCCAAGTGTGACCACAGGGCAAATGTATTTTCCCTACTGTTTATTTGATGCTATTTGACACCTGTTTGATCAAACAAAAAGAGGCAAATAAATGTGCATAGTGTGAACACAAAATCAACCCTGTATTGATTTGACAACATTTTGAGCAACTATGATGAAACATTAAAAAAAGAATGGTTTCCCATTACATCCCATGAAGGGACCGGGGAGAACTTCTCACAATCACTGAGCTGTGCGCTTTCCAGTTTTCACTCACTGATTGGGACCTACAGTTTAACACCGATTCCGAACGGTATTTTGACAAGCTTTTTCATGGCTATATACTCGATAGTGTCGCCGTCACTATGCGAGGTGACCGCCGCCGAAAGAAATTTGAAGGTGGTCAGAGCAGGGTTCGAACCCAGGATCTCATGTACAAGAGCCGCGCACACTAACCATTGCACCACCGACGGCCACGAAACATATTTTGATCAAATATTTGCCCAATCTGACCGTACCTTTAGAACATTTTCCATATGACAAGACAATTTCTTCAATTGTTTAATTTTTTGTTATTGTTGTTTTTTCAAATGACATTAAAATTTTTTTGTTTATCAATTGTTTTCATTTCTAATTAATAATTGTGTTTTCCTCACGATGCTATCCAAAGGGCAGCGAAATATCGAAGAATAAAATTAATTAAAAATACGACCAAACGCTCGAACAATTTAATTTTTGAATACAATGCGACAGGTCGGATAAATCATCACTTATTTTCTTACAAAAAGTACCTTTTCTTTAAAAACTAATTTTTTAAATAAGTACATTTTCTTAAAAAAGCACATTATCTTACAACAAATTGCATTTTCTTAAAAAACTAACTTTTCTGTAAAGTGTACCTTTTTTGTAAAACAAAACAACTTTTATTGAGATAAGTACCTACTCTTAAAATTGTACCAGTTCTTTCGTAAAAAAAGGCCTTCTCTTACAAAAAATACATTTTCTTACAAAAATTCCTTTTCTTAAAAGTAGCATTTCTAAAAATAAAATAATACATTTTCTTTTCTTGAGATAAGTAGCCTTCCTGAAAATAAGGAAATTTTCTTAAAAAAATAACCTTATCCTAAAAAGAGTACAACTTTTTTAAAAAGTACCTGGTCTTAAACAAAGTATTTCTTTGTAAAAAAAATTCATACTCTGTGGCTTTTTCTTACAGAAAAACATTAGTTTTTAATAAAAGAAGTACCTCTCATCAAAGAAAGGACTTTTTCGCGAAAATTTAACACATATTCTTACAAAAGGGAGCTAAAAATATACTTTAAAAAAAAACATACATTCAATAAATAAAAAATTTCTTAAAAAAAGTTTATCATTTTACAAAAAGTATATTTTCTTAAAGATTAATTTAAATTGCAGTATTTGTCAAGAGGCGCGTCTGGCGTGTTGGAACTAACTAGTGCATAATATATAGCTAATGGAACTTCGTTCCAACCGGGTGTCCCCTGACACGTCATGTAATTTTTATATTAGTGATTGAATTGTTTTATATAACTTCCTTTACTTCCTTTAATATTTAATTTTCTTTGGACAAATTCAATTTGAAAGGAAAGAATTAAAAAACCTAATTACCTTATACAATTCTCCAGCTCCTTACACAGTTCTAATAACCATGGATTTAAGGATTTACAAGCGCGTTTTTTGTCAACTTATATACTTCTACGGCCTTATTCATAAAAAGTTAGGAGAGGTTTGAGAGACGATTTATCATACAAAAAAGTCTCTCAAATCCGTCATAACTTTTAATTAATAAGGCACTTATAGTCTAATGTTTGGTTTAATTAACCCCTATAACAATCATCTAGTCTTAAACTGCACACACTAGGTATGCTATGGAAATCTGCATCTGTGTCTAAAATGGAGCAATTCATAAGTATCCTAAATCGATGTACATACTTGGTACTACCTAACCTTTTTTTTTTTTGTACTGTCCTCTTGTTCATTCGCTTATAGTTTAAGGTAACGGTAGCCCTTAGGTTTAACACCCATATAATTTTATAAAAATCTTAAGAACCGAAAGTCAATCACTCTTATTGCAAATGTTTTATTAGACATTTTTCAGGCCATGTTGTGGTTGACCTTAACGAGAGAAAACGGAAAGTGGTTGCCCATCTATTGAGAGGGTAGTAATGCCAACCTTTTGCTATCTTCAACCCTGCTGGAAGTCCTTATCACATTTTGGGATAAATCTCAATGAAAAAATTTTTTCGGTGACCTTAAGTGCAAAATTGTTGTGAGATTTTACTGATTACGGTGAAGTCAACTAGGTAGATGTCTGCATGGGGCATCTAAGAAAATAAAGGAAAATGCCATAAAATTAATACACAGAATTGAAGTCTTCTTGGGTGTTCAAGTTGTAGAGAAGTTCTTGGAAATTCTGTAATGAAAATAATAAAATATTTTGGCGTATGAACTAGAAGGTTTGCCTTTGATGTTTTGTGATAATCGTTACGATTATTTAATAATTTTTTATTAACCTCTGGAGTCTTGAGTAGTTTTCGAAAATTACAAATCTGTTATAGGAATGGATTTAGACCATAAATTATGTAAATGTTTGAATAAACAAAATGTATTAAAACACTTATGTTCCCATTACATCCCATGAAGGGACAAGGAGAGCCTGAAACAATCAGTGATATATGCGGTTTCTAGTTTTCCAACCACAAGCTTTTAATAATTACTTAGTAAGATAGTGCCGTTGGTACTACGCGACGTGACCGTCGTCGAAAACAAAAGGAAGACAATTAGACCCGGGATAGCACGCAAAGGTAGCACGCATTGACCACTGGACATAAAGGATAAAGGTAGCACGCATACGCTTCGCCAAGCGAGTCAATTTGTTCGTCGCCTCATCGAAAAATTTCAATAAACAGATACATCGTCGAAACGAAAGCGATATTATTAACTGGAAAAGTTTTATCAGTGTAACGAATATTTGTCATTGGTACCTTGAATATGTTGCAAAAAAAATTATTTTGTTTGACGACAAACGAAACCGTATACGAATGATGATTAACGTCACCACATTATTCTTCAAATTTTAAATATTCTTCTCACATTTCCGTAGCAATGAAGAATACAAAATAGTTTTGCCTCGAATTGAATGGATTAATTTAATTGAATGGAAATTCATATCTTCTAATTTCCATATTTGCAATAAATAGTACTGGCAGCAATCGGCAGATTTGTGTATAATAATTTCATGACTCAATTCCATTACATTTAATGTCGTCGCGATTGCTTCGTTGTAACAATGAAGTTTATTCGTCAAATTTATATGTTACAAAAAATCTTACATTAAATTTATAAAATATTGTAAAATTAATGAGATAAACGTGAATTGAAATCTCCAACATTTACTACTAATTTTCCTTCAAAATTCACAATATATTTAAGTATTAGTTACTATTATGATGTTGATTGTTGACCTGTATTAATTTAGTTCGGCTTGAGATCAGAAACAGAAAATAATAGCGGTTTGTCTGTTTTCACGTAATATTAGATATTCCGAATATTTCGGTTAGCATCGCTAATTATCCTCAGGTTTAATTACAAATAAAATAAATTACATTCCATGAAGGAATTGGGGAGAGCTTCACACAACCAGTGCGCTGTGTGCTTTCTAGTTTTATACTCACTGATTGGGACCTACAGTTTTACTCCGGTTCCGAATGGTATCTTGAGAAGCTTTTTCATGGCTAAATACTCGACAGCGTCACCGTCACTATACGAGGTGACTGTCGCCGAAAGAAATTAAGAGAATTTTGAGGGGAATCGCCGGGAGGACTAGACCCCCTCCCCCTTTCTTAATTTGGACACAGTGCGCGAAAATGTTAATACATGGCCCAATAAAAAATTTCACATAAGTGTGTTTCCAAGTTCGCTACGATCATAGTTAATAACAATTTGGAAAGCGCTAGTGATGTGTTAACGCCTGGCCTAAATTTAAATCGGGTAAAAGTGTTTTCTTAATTTGGGTAAAAATGTTTTCTTAATTTGGACGCAGTGGGCGAAAATGTTAATACATGGTCCAATACAAAATTTCACATACTTAAGTGTGTTTGCAAGTTCGCCACGATCGTAATTAATATCAATTTGGAAAGCACTAGAGATATGCTAAGCTTGGCGTAAATTTACATCCCGAGGTTGTCTTAATTTGGGCACAGTGGGCGAAAATGTTAGTACATGGGACAATACTAAATTCTATACATCGCTGTTCTGAAATTCCTCTGAAATATAAGGGTAGTAAATTTGGAAAGCACAAACAAGGGGCTTTAATCTGGTGTCCTGAAGTATTCAAAAGCAGAGTAAAGTAAAGTGCCCAAAATTATTGTATTCTGAAGTTCGTCTGACACCTCGGAGTAATATAACCCTAAAGAACATGTTCCTACCTATTGCTAGATATTCAGTTAGTTGGCGAAGAATCCTTGATTTGGGCTCAATGTCTTTTATAAAAAAATATAAAAAAAATTAATAAATGGTTTCCCAATAAATCCCATGAAGGGACCGGAGAGAACTTCTCACAATCACTGAGCTGTGCGCTTTCCAGTTTTTACTCACTGATTGGGACCTACAGTTTTACACCGATTCCGTACGGTATTTTGAGAAGCTTTTTCATGGCTAAATACTCGATAGTGTCGCCGTCATTATTTGAGATGACCGCCGCCGAAAGAATTTTTTTAAAGTGGTCTGAGCAGGGATCGAATCCAGAATCTTATGTACCATTGCAACACCGACGATATACATTGAACTAAAATATACTGTTCGCTGGTAAGCTGTTCAAGATTTGTGCCACTAATACTGAAAGCTCGTAATGTTTTTTTTTTTATATGATTTGTCAGGTTTGTATTTTTTTATTAATTTAATTCGCCGAAAACCTTGTTTATTTCAATGTGCTTCCTTCCCTTCCTAGAACTTTAACAAATACGTGTTGACGTAATAACAGCGCTCTGCTAACGAAAGTGGTTTGTGTCTTTGTTAGTTAAATTCGAATTTATCTTCACGCACATAGTTTTTCCCCCCCGGTGGCCGACCATTGTGTGTCGATATATTTGAGCGTATTGGTCAATATCGCTCCTGTACTTGAATTTTCACCTTGAGGGAACGCCAGTTATGTGCAGCATTTTGAGAGAGAATCGTCAGGAGGACTAGACCCCCTCCGCTAAAATGTCAACGTCGTTAAAGTTAGGTATGACCCATCGCGACACAATGAGCAGCTAATGCGGCATTACGTTCCTTTATAACCGATTGCCTTTATAACCGAATTTTGGGACTACAGTCGGGTCTTCAGTTTCGTCATGGTAGTGCCGACGTATACCTTTAGGCATACGTCAGTCGCATCATCATTGCATTTCCTTCCATATACAAAAATAGACTTGTTACTTTCCGCTATCTTAGACTTTGACCGGCCGATGACCCATTGTCATCGATATCGGAGTGCTCTAGTCTCTCGGAATATCCAGGTATATATAAGTATGTTAGCAATTTCAAAACTTCTGGTGGGTTATCGACCTGCCGCTTTGACATAAATTTTCCCCTAGACCCATTTCGTTTCAGTAAATCTTTTACAGTCCTGAATTTATTCACTACAGCAACGAATAATGTGCTGCAACAAGCCATTTGATGACCGGTACAAAATGGATTTGTACACCATGTTTCGTTGTATCAACGACATAATCGTCGAATATACGAAACTTATTATTGCATTATTGTAAACTTAGTAAGGAAAATTCCTCAACTCTGTGACTAAGAGCTTATCTTCATTATCATACGAAATGCACAAACTTTAAATTAATTTTTTAAACGATTATTTCTTTCAAATATTTGACGTAACTCCACTTTCAGGTTCAATTTTCCATAATTCGTTCGAGCATTTCGAGTGATATTTAGCGAATGACTCAAGTAATGTTGGTTTGCAATTGGGGCGGCGTGGTTGTATAAGTATTGTCACTTTGTTCCCCCATACAAGTTCACCCATCCCAGCCAATTAAGCAAAACATTCAAATTTATTTTTGAAATGGACAGGAGTGTGTTTTGATTAACCGAAAATAATGTCTTCAGGTTCCTTATGAAAATTTAAGGGTACAAAATTACAAATTGCTATGCAAGTTTTGGCTTGGGTTTCTTAAAAAAAATCAACGAAGAATCTACCACGAGGTGGTAGCTCTATAACAGTTCTCGAATCACATTTGTCATATAAAATTTTTTTTATATTTTTTTGCCAATTTTTTGAATTTCTTTAAAATTACTTTACTCTTGTTGTATTTTATTATTTTGAATGGTATAAAAAATCAAATGCCTATTTAATGAGTTTTTTCATTGACTCCATGATATATTAACATCTAAACTTTCTAAAATCCAACCTCTACTATAAAATTATATAGGAAAAGATTATCATATATCGCCGTTAAAAAATATCACCGTACAATATTTTGGGATTTCTTTTCATTCAAAATTACAATTCTAAAGGTGCACAAATTTGAAATTAAATACGATCTATCCTGGTGTATACTTGTATCGTCGTCGTCACATAACTTCTATGAACTGGATAATGAGTTGGTTTCACATCCAACCGTTTAACTTTAGATTAAGTCTAGTTAGTCTCTCTTACAGTTTCTTGAAAATATAAGTCGAAGAGAAAATTTTTTTGTCTTAAAAAAGCTTTCGTAAAATTTAAAAAACTGCGACTCCTATTTTAAAATTCCGAACTCCGACTATGATTACTAGTCCAACTCCTGGCCTGACTTCAATTCCAGAAATAAAACGAATTTATATTTTATTTTTTATATTCAATTATGACGAAATACGTGAATATAAAAAGACTGCCTGAACTACTAAATGAAAATTTTTTCACAAATCAGTGCTTTGGTTTCCTTCTAAGTAACATTAGCTCTTCCTAGAAAATAAAAGTCCTTGTCCAAAAATAGGTTTAAACTAACTGATGTTGTTCCCTCATCGGCTCCCATTTTATTATTAATTTTATTAACACGGAGTGAGAATTGAATGCACCATGTCGATTGCATCTCCTTCTTTAACTCCGGGCATATTCCTTAAACTCCGAAGCCTAAACTCCACCCCAACATCCCTGATCCAAGCTATAAGACCCGTATCGAAAGAAACATAGTTAAAATATAATATTTCGGAAATTGCGGGAAACCCTAACTCATTACATCCCATGAAGAGATTGGAAAGAACTTCTAACAATTAGTGAGATGTGCCCGTCCTAGTTGTATACTCACTGATTGGGCTGCACAATTTTTCACCGTATCCGAATGAGGTTTGACAACTTGTTGGAGTATGAAAGGATTTAGGCAGATACCATTCAAAAGACTTTACATGCTGAAAACTCAGTCTTTCTCCATGGTTGGATGCAAATACAACGTGTGTTTGGAGCTTGCCGAAAATATAGTATACTTGTACCCAAGCACATTATATTTGCTATTCAATATTTCCAAATACAGTTTTGTTTGTAATGCAAATACAGCTGTGTTTGGGGCACTGTTTACTGCATTGTCTAGCCGCTGAGCTACGTCGAGACCAAAATAATAAAAGAGGGTCAGTGACAGATTGTTCTCAGCCTAATTTAATGTTATTGCAGATGCTAAGTGTATTTTTGCATTATTCTTTCAGTTATCAAGCCAACACTCTGTGGAAAATTTAGGTAGTGGAGGGTGGAAAGAGGGAGTAGTATGTCTTTGTATGTCACAATTGGTGGGAAATACACTAGCCGGAAGTTTATGCCACATACGGACTGTATGGCTGAAGAACGAATTTCCTCTATAGTGTGCAGTGAGGTCAACCGGTCACTCGATAACAAACGGTTGAGAGTGCATGGAAAGCCGGGTATTTCGGCTAAATATCCTCACGTCTGACATAAGTTGACGGATGTCCGAGGAACACATACCGTTGAAGTATCGACAGAATAGCAACACGCAACCCACATTTCAACGATGCTCAAGGGAGGCAGTATAATTGGATACCCTACTGTTCCCTATCAACACCGTCACTCTCCTCTGGACACGGTCGAGAAGCTCCAAAGATGTCCTAGGAGTACCTGCCCATACATGGGAGTTATATTCCATCAGTTAGAGTGAAGTAATTCCTGCACCGCTTTAAAAACCTAGACACTTGAATTCATCTTTCTACACTTCAAAGACATGTTTTGCCCAACGGACATCACATTGTATTTTCATGCCCAGAACATCAAGAGCGTCTGATTCATCAATATCCACACCGTCCATAGATAATGACGACACACCTTGGTCTGCAACAAACAACACTAGGTCTTACCCGCATTAAAATCTACTCTATTCATTCGACCCCATTCAACAATGTACACTAGATCCCGGCCGAGTGTTTCATTCATCGTCCGGCGTTTGACTTCATTCTCTTGACGACTTGGCCTACGGTCGAATGAATAAGAATGACAGAGATTACTGTCATCCGCAAAAGAATAGATTGGGTTCTCAGTCTGACCCAGGAGATCGTCCATGAAAATAGGATTTATAAATATTCCTGTATGCCTGAATAAATGAATTGAGTGTTTGAGATGTTGACTGACCTATTGAGTATTAGTTTCATGCATTCAGTCATCAATCGTTCGTTTGGGAGGTGTATTTACGGGTTAGAGGGAGAGGGTTGCATAGGGTTAATAAACTTTACCGTCCATATATGCCAACATATATGTAATTACAAATAAAGTAAATAGGGATTTTCGGGAAACGTTATAATATAGGTTAATTTATTAGAATTCACAACACATATACTATAATTTTAGGGTTAGGGTTTTAGTTCATAAATTCGTGTTAGATTTTGAGTATTTTAGTTATTCACTATGCTATTTTATTCAGCTTTTTAACTAATTTTAAGTTTTAACTTTAGAATTAAGATTTTAACTTTTGCTTTAGAATTTAGTTTTAGAATTAACTTTAGAATTAATATTTTAACTTTTGCTTTACAATTTTCACTATCGTTTTAGGATTTTAACTTTAGTTTTAAGATTTTAGCTAGTTTAGTTTTAGAATTTAAACCTTTTAGGATTTTAACTTTAGTTTTAAGATTTTAGCTAGTTTAGTTTTAGAATGTAAAAACTTTCACAAAAATTCACTCGAACTGCTCCTTGATGTACTGCTTGAAGTTGGTTGCCGTTGGTGAGGGTAAAAATCAACAGCTGATGATGGGGTGTTGATGGTGTTAGGGTTACCATTGTTCACTGACGTGAACATTCTCCCGGCCCTGGGGAACCTGTGAAGTAAAAAGACACTTATTTTTATGTGTTCAAATGAGGGTTTAGGGTACTTCAAAGGTGAATATTATAAAACAAATACTTGTTCGGGTGAAATGGTGTGTTCAGGTTGAAATCGATCCCATGACCAACCAACCAAGGGAGGAGTCTTGGGCAATCAATGATCCTCCATCTACCCGGATCGTATTAGACCTTAGGATCGAGGTGTATAGGTCTCCACCAATCTCGATTGATACTGGAGAGTTGCCATAGAAGTCCGGGTCGGCTAAAGAAATGCGGCAAACCTTTTCCTTAATCGTGTCACTCACGGCGCTTCGGTAGGGGGGTTTGGGTAAGTCATCTACTACCAACATGTAAGCTTCATACTTGACAGCTGATGATATGTGCGCCGTCATCTCAACTTTCGCGTAGACCTGCTCGTCAAGTTTGAAAGGCGAGAGGCCACTGTCCCGTACAAGCGACACTGCTATGCGGGACATGGTGAGGCTGGGATTTAACACAGCTCTAACCAACTGTGTCTTCTTTTTCGCAACTACCTGAATCATGGCCGTCGGAACGAAGGTTTTTGCGATTGTTGAGGCTAATAGGGTTGACTGCACAGACACCTTCGACAATCGAGGAGCGGCAATTGGTGCTGATGGTAGAATAGGGGCTGGCGTCGTCGAACTCTTAGACGAAATACCACTCAAGATTCTTTGAGGTCCGTGTAGAACGGAGTGATGTTTGCCACCACATTTTTGGCATCGATTTTTGCTGGTGCACTCCCCAATTAAATGGTTGCGAGCCAAGCAATTCACGCAGTAATGCAATTTGACCGCCGTTTTGTATTTCTTCGACAAATTCATGCGCTCAAATTGTTTACAAGCGGTGAGCCGATGGTCTGCCTTGCATATACCGCATCCGAAATAACGGCGACTTGGGGAAGAATGTCGACTGGCATTGTTTCTTCTCGGTCTGTCCTCATTGGTGACGATTCTACGATCAGACCTTTGGCGATTCTTCTGGTCAGAAGCCTGACGTCCACGACGTGCCTGGCTATTGTTGTGTCTGGGTGCCATTTTCTGTGTAAATTAGAATGATTAAATTAGAAAATGGATGACTGAGTATGAGTGGGTTAGCGTAGTCTTAATATATAAAGGGTGGATCATTTTGATAAGATACACCAGTTGGGCGAGAATCTAAGGGTTTATCATGTAAATTGGTGTATCTGAATGTTAAACATTAAAGAGTTAAATAAAATGTTAACAATGATCCAATCTTTACATACTAAGCTTGGGGGGTAAGTATGTGTGTGAGTGTATTATGGGTAAGTGTAAGTGTTTTATGGATGAGTATGAAATGTTAGGGTTTAGTATACAAGTGGGTGTTAGTTAATAAGACAAGAGGGTTAAAATCATTTAGTGGGCAGAACTACGACTTTTGCTATAGGTCGAGTTAAGTTCCCCGTGGGGGTGCGTAAGTCTACGACTCTTGTACGACCATCGGAACCTGGGTAAACCTTGATCACACATCCGAGTGACCATTCATTAGGGGGTAGATTATCCTGTCTTACAACTACCACATCATTTACTTCAACTTGACGTTGTGGGTACTTCCACTTGTATCTCTTGTGGAGCTCTTTTAGATATTCATCCTTCCATCTCCGACAGAAGTAATGGTGTTGAATCCTGAGCTTCTGCCATCTATTTGCCAGGGAAACATTTCCTTCGCTTTGATCTGGTTCAGCAGGGGTGAATAAAGCCGATCCAATTAAAAAGTGACCTGGGGTTAAAGGGTTTAAGTCTTGTGGGTTTTCACTTGACGGGCTGAGTGGTCTTGAGTTGAGACATCCTTCAATTCGAGCAAGTAGGGTAGCCAGTTCTTCAAAAGTATATCTCTGGATGTTAGACTTTTTGAGATGCGATTTGAAGCTCTTCACTCCAGCTTCCCATAAACCTCCCATGTGAGGAGCTCCTGGCGGAATAAAATGCCACGTCAAGTTCTGGAAACTATTATTAGACACGACAGAACCTCTCAGGGTTTTCATAAATTCTTGACGCTCTTTCTTCAGCAACTGACTTGCTCCAATGAAGTTCTTACCGTTGTCTGAATAAATAGCGGCAGGGCATCCCCGTCTCGAAAAAAATCGGGCAAATGCCGCCATAAACGCTTGTGTAGAGAGGTCTGAAGTAGGTTCCAAGTGAATTGCCTTTGTTGCAAAGCAAACAAAGACGCATACGTAACCCTTTGTAATTTTGCATGCTCGTCCAGTGTAATTTTTGATTTCAAAAGGTCCTGCAAAATCAACTCCAACATTACAAAAGGGTCTTGATATCTGAGTACGTTCTGGAGGTAAGGCTGCCATAAATTGAGTCGCTTGATGGTTTTTGTATCGCGTACAGGGTGAGCAATTGTTAATCACAAAGCTTATAAGATTCTGAAGCTTTGGAATCCAATAGCCTGAACGAATTACTCTAAGCATTACCTGATTTCCTCCGTGTAATGTTATCAAATGGACGTGATGCGTTAGTAGTTTGGCAAATGAGCTAGCATAGGGTAACAAAATTGGGTGTCTTTCATCGTATGACAAGGCGTTGCAGCTAGCTAATCGTCCATTTGCACGCATGATGTCTTTAGAGTCTAGAAAGGGTGTAAGGGTAAGAAGGGTGCTTTTTCTGGGTATTGGGGTTTTCCTTTTTAAGCAGTTATATTCTTCTTGAAAATAAAGATTTTGACATATAATTACTAGTCTATCTTTCGTTGATTGTATTTCTTGTGCCTCAAGTTGAATACTTGGGTGATTCAACAAGATTTTCAGCCTCTCTTCGACTGATTTTGTTGTTGTTCGATCAAGAACAACTCGTTCATGACGAATAGTGTTCTTACGGGTACATGAGGCACGATCAATAAATCGATTAACATAAGATGAGACTCGAAGAGCTCTAGACCATTTTGAAAATCTTTTTAGAATGTCTGGGTGGGTATCATCATTCGTATTATCCGAGGATTTATTTCTATTGTGGGTAGGGTGGGTCACTACGGTAGTACTAAAAGAACTACCAATTTTTGCTTCAGCTTGAGTAACAAAATTTTGTGTTGTACTTGGCCATGTTGACACGGAATCCTTCAACCAAGGGGGTCCATTCCACCAAAGTGAATCATCTTTTAGGTCATCGGCTGTGCATCCACGGCTTGCGACGTCAGCAGGGTTATCATATGATGCTATGTGGTTCCAGTTTTCCACTCCAACTGTCCGGGAAATAGCAGATACACGATTCGCTACAAAAGTGTTCCAAGAGTTTGGATGCTTATTAAGCCAAGCCAACACGATGGTCGAATCTGTCCAAAAATACGTGTGATGTACAGGTAAGTTGAGTTGAGGAATTAAATTGTGTACCATATTGGCCAGCAATACAGCACCACAAAGTTCTAGTTTGGGTAAAGACAGAACTTTAATGGGTGCAACTCTCGTCTTAGCGAAAAGTAGGGTTACGGCGTTTGGTCCGTTTATGGGCTTTACTCGTACATATAAAGCTGCAGAGTATGCTTTTTCAGAGGCATCTGAAAAGCCATGAAACTCATATTTGGCTGAGGGGGTAAATTGAATCCATCTCGGAATACGAATTTGATTAATATTGTCATAAAATTGCAAAAACTTTTGCCATTTTACGAGGGTAAGGGGTTTAATACATTCATCCCAAGCTGTGTTATCTTGCCAAATTTGCTGCATAATAATTTTAGCAGAAATAACAATCGGTGCCAACCAACCAGCTGGGTCAAAAAGACGCGCAATATCAGATAGAACTGTACGCTTAGTGTTTCCTGCTTTTCGGTCAATTAAGGGTACATTGAACAAAAATAAATCTTCTCTCGCATTCCAGCGAATTCCAAGAGTTTTAGCATTATCTGATTCTGGAAGGGTAAGTAAATCAACGTTGAGTAAATGATCTTTGGGTAAGTGTGTTAATAGATCCACAGAGTTCGAAATCCACTTTCTTAATGGAAACCCGGCGGAATCTAATACTGTTATCAATTCCTTCTGAGCTAATTTAGCATCATTAAGAGTATGCGCTCCAGCTAAAACATCATCAACGTACATGTAATTCTTCAAAATATCTGAAGCAATTGGGTGGGTATTTTGTACGTCTTTAGCCAGTTCGTGTAGGGTACGAATTGCCAAATATGGCGCGCAATTCACTCCAAACGTGACTGTTTGAAGCTCATAATCTTGAATGGGTTCATTTACGCTTTTGCGGAATAATATTCGCTGAAAGGGTGTGTGGGTGTTGTTTAATAAGATCTGCCTGTACATTTTTGTAATGTCGGCGTTATAGACGATCTTATAAAAGCGCCATTTCAAGATTAATACAACTAAATCTTGTTGTAGTGTGGGACCAATGTGTAACGCATCATTTAAGCTGCTGCCATTCGAGGTTTTGCTTGACGCATTAAAAACAACTCGAACCTTTGTTGTAACACGATCAGGTTTTACAACAGCATGATGGGGTAGATAATAATGGTCAGTTGAAGAAGTGTTAGGTTTGTAGGCTATGGGTTTCATATGACCTAAGTCAACATATTCCTGTAGCACGTTATCATATTCTTTCTTCAACTCGGGTTTCTTCATTAGATTCTTCTCGTTCCTTAAGTATTGAGCCATTGCCACATGACGTGAGTTTCCTAACTCAATTCGTGGGATACGAAACGGAAGATTAACTTGATACCGGCCATTGGGTAGGCGTAGGGTTGTCTTTTTATAAGTTTCTTCACAAAAAGAATCTTCGGCAGGCTGAATGGATTTTCCTGGGGCTTCTTCAATTTCCCAAAATTTTGTCAAACACTTATCAAGTGCGACTGAATTAAAATATGATACAATGGCTTGTGTCTTGTTCGATTCCTCAACGGGTCCTGTCAAGATCCAACCAAATTCGGTTTCTTGAGCAATAAGTGTGTTAAGAACACGTTTCTTAACACCAGATTTTAAAATCTGTGGGTAGAAATCGCTGCCAATTATGAAATCAATTGGTCTGCTTTCAAAGAATTGACGGTCAGCTAGCTGAATATTTTCCAAGTTTTTAATAATATTTGGGTTAATATTTTGGGTGGGTAAATGTGTTGTAAGGGTTTTAACAACAATTGCTTGGATTGTCAGACTAAATTTTGGGTTTATATTTGACCGTAATTTGACTTCGCACATTTTGTTTGACCGTGCTGACACAATCTCATTCAATCCCGAGATTTCAGCATCAATGGGTGTAGTGGGTAAACGCAGTTTACGTCTGAGCCGATCAGAAATGAAAGAAAAATCTGACGCTGGGTCTATGAGCGCTCTTGCGGGAAACAGCGTACGATGAACTTCCACATTCAAAACAGCTGTTCCTAATAACTTTTTCCGGTCATCTATTTGGGGTTTACTCGACTGTGTAATTGTCGAGAATGATTGTGACGATGTTGACGGTACTTGAATATCTCTTACTTGGTTGGGTGTACTTTGTACTTGAGGTTGGGTGTTTATATTCGATGCTGGCTTGTGTATAAGGGTATTATGTCGGCCTCCACAATATCTACAAGTAAATGTGCTATGACATTCCTTGATAGAGTGACCAGTTGCCAGACAATTGTAACAAAAACCGTTATTTTTTACGAAATCAATTCTCTCACTTATTCCGAGTGAATTAAATGATGAACATTCTCGAAGTGTGTGTCTATTATTGCAAAGTTTGCAAATTGAGCCATCTGGCTTCTCGGAATGTGGGTGGGTTGGGTTGGATTTCGAGAAATTTGGTTCCTTTTGTGTCTTTTTCTTTGAACGGATGTCTTTTTTCTGATCTTGGGTAACATTGTGGAAAGTGTTGCCTTTTCTTTCTTGCTGATTCCTATTATCAGAGAACTGTTTGGGTTTAGAGTAAGGGTTTGGATTCTTGATATCATTAACAGATTCAAGTCCTTGATATTTATTCGTAAGAAACTGGTTTATTTCAGTCCAAGAGGGTATAAGTGAACTATCTTTAAGAGATTTTTCAAAATCTTCTAGGGTTTCCCTGGGTAATTTGGAGGAACAAAGGTATACAAAGATAGGACCCCAACTCTCCGTATCCACCTCTAAAATGTTCAGATTTGAAATGCAACCGTTAATTTTCCTTTGTAGTTTTCTTATAGAAACACCACACTGTACAGTAATTGTAGGTAAATTGAACAAAGTTTTGAGTTGTGCATTTACTTGCATTCTCTGGTTCTCATATTGAGCAGTTAATTGCGACCAAGCTGTAACGTAGCCAGCATTGGTCAGGGGTGCGTTGTCAACTATCTCTTTGGCCTCGCCTCGGGTCTTTTGTTTGAGGTAAAACAGTTTTTCAACTCCACTCAACCGGGTATTATTACCATATATAGCTCTAAACATATCTCTAAAGGAAGCCCAGAACCTATAGTCGCCATTAAAAACTTGCATATCGCAAGGAGCAACGCTGAAGTTCACCGTATTTGTGTTAGTAGGGGTAGAGGAATTTTCGTGTTTTTCCTTGATATTCTGGATGGCTTCCTCTATTGAGACAGAGCGGGTTCGGAACCATTTTTTCACCTTCCTGTACTCCGTGGTAATTTCCTCTATTTTAATGGTTGTCTGTTCCTTCGGGTCATCCATGAGTGGAGATTCCCGTATGTTCTCAAACCGGGTACAAAGTTTCTCATAAATCTCCTCCAGCTCTCTCTTTTGGATTTTAAGAGTTGCTAAGGATGGGGTTTTTTCTTCCGTTTTAAATTCTTCTTCAAAATCCGCTAAATCAATTTGGATTATTCGGGTAAACCCGGCGGCCATGTTTTGAAGAGACATTTTTGGGTTGTAATGGGTGTGACAACTGTGTCGAAAGGGTTAATAGTGGGTATAAATGGGATTCTAAATGGTTGCGCTAACAAATGGGTTAAACACGGGTGATTGCGACACAAAATGGGTTAAATCCAGTTAAAAACGGGTTAAAAAATATTCCACAATTAATATGGGCAAAAATTGTGAAATACAAAAATATTTTTTCCTTTCTTTTTCACGCGACCAAATGTCCAACTGGGTATTTTTACACAAATTTGCCTACGGTACTCGCTGTAAGCGGCAATATCAGTTTGTCAGACAATATAAAAAAAAACCTGTGAAATAACTATTAAAAGGGTGGGTGGGTGTTTAAATACAGGTATTCAGTTAAAATTGATCTGACGGCTGTGTAAAAATGTGTGAATTCGCATAAAATTTGGGGTTATGAATTTCAAATAAGTTGCAAAGTTGACAACTTACCGACTCTGCTTACTTATCGTGTAGGGTACCAATACCTTCCGTATGTATGTATGTATGAATGTGTGAGGTTTTTACACGTCGTCTCCCTTTTGTGCTGTTGTTCCCGCTTTGTATGTTGCTGCTGTATTTACGGGTTAGAGGGAGAGGGTTGCATAGGGTTATGGAGTTTTTGGGTTTTTTGTTATTGTAATTAGTATGTTAGAATTTTTGTCTTAACACCAGTTTGTTATTATGTTTAATGTTGTAGGTATTTATTTGTTTTCTGACACAAAATGTTTTTAACTGCACAGTTCTCTTTTATCAACAAAATTGTTTTTCTAATCACCTTATTATTTGTTTTTATTGTGATTGTTATTTTCTTTTAATATTCTTATTTTTTAAAACATGACCATGGAAGCTATTGGCCTAGGTTTTGTTTTTTATTTTACACACTTGCCCAATGCTCAGGCTTAGTACTTAGACCAGCTTTTTGTTTTCTTTTTAAATTTGTTCTTTTGTTTAGTGGACTGTATTTTTTGTCTTTAAAACTTCTTTGATATTTATGTATTGTTTCAATGTCACTGTTTCACTTTTAAATGCTTAAGGTTTGAAAGGACCATGTATTAACGGGTTAGAGGGAGAGGGTTGCATAGGGTTAATAAACTTTACCGTCCATATATGCCAACATATATGTAATTACAAATAAAGTAAATAGGGATTTTCGGGAAACGTTATAATATAGGTTAATTTATTAGAATTCACAACACATATACTATAATTTTAGGGTTAGGGTTTTAGTTCATAAATTCGTGTTAGATTTTGAGTATTTTAGTTATTCACTATGCTATTTTATTCAGCTTTTTAACTAATTTTAAGTTTTAACTTTAGAATTAAGATTTTAACTTTTGCTTTAGAATTTAGTTTTAGAATTAACTTTAGAATTAATATTTTAACTTTTGCTTTACAATTTTCACTATCGTTTTAGGATTTTAACTTTAGTTTTAAGATTTTAGCTAGTTTAGTTTTAGAATTTAAACCTTTTAGGATTTTAACTTTAGTTTTAAGATTTTAGCTAGTTTAGTTTTAGAATGTAAAAACTTTCACAAAAATTCACTCGAACTGCTCCTTGATGTACTGCTTGAAGTTGGTTGCCGTTGGTGAGGGTAAAAATCAACAGCTGATGATGGGGTGTTGATGGTGTTAGGGTTACCATTGTTCACTGACGTGAACAGGAGGAAACACATGAATATTTCGACGGAAGTATATGCATGTTGGGGATGAAACACTCGTAAGGCTCTATGTAAAATTATGCAACGTTGCAACTAAACATGTTAATTTTTATTTAAATACAATTGAGTTTTGGACCTGCAAATATATCAATTTTTGGAGTGTGTTCCAAATATATACATGGTTCCTGCAAAACGTTTTTGAGAGCATATGTTACAGTTTTTCAACGTGTAATGCTAAGACAATAAATGTGTATTATTTTGCAGTAACAGCACAAAATTTATAGGGAGAGCTTAATAACGGAATTTGTTTCAAAAATTGTGATCCCATATCAATTTTAGAACCTATTATTAATAGTTACACGCACAGAAATATTTGTGTTTTAAGAGGTTGTAGCTGTTGCCACCTAAGTGCAGTTGCCACAATCAAAATTGAGGTTTTTACAACTGAATTTAGTCCCAATAGCTGAAATTCGGTTGAAGCAATATACAACAGGTTGCGACAACGGCTATTGTGGTTGTGACAACCTCTATTGCAGTTGTGACAACCTCTATTACAAATGTGACAATCACTGTTTGCATTTGTGGCAAACTCTATTGCAGTTGTGACAACTCTATTACAGTTGTGGCAACCTCTACTGCAGTTGATACAACCTACAATTCGGATGTGATGAAATCTAATGTGGTTGTGACGACCTCTAAATTCGATTATGGCTATTTCGATAACTTTTTCTGTGGGTCTACTTAGAAATATATTTGAGTTTTAGGCGAATCTTATAAAAAAAATCATTTTTTTCTGTTTTCCAAAGGTAAACAGACTATGATTCAGAATATTTGGCATTCAATACTATTAACAAAACCGCCAGTTACGTATTATTTATTAACTTCTAATTTAAGATTTTTACAACAAATACATTTCCGTGGCCATACAATTTGCTATTAATACCATGGATCTACCACTCCTTGCTTCTGATGAATATGCAGCTTTGAAACTGTTTGGCATCAAATTAAATAGACCACCAGTAAACCACATCCCCTTTTGCAAATGATTCAAGTGGCATCCTCCGATTTCAAACAGCGTAACTACAATCTGTTCGCCTCTACTCATTTAATTCATATCATATTGTTTTTTCAGTCTCCCGTAATTAGTTACGGATTATAAATTATTTATTTACACGAATTAGAAATATGAGTTTTTATTTATATTTAGAATGTTATTTGATATCTCGTAAACATTTCTTGCAACAGACATATTTAAAAAAAAAAAAACAAATGTCCGTCCTTGGGTTTCAGTTTAACTTAACCATTCTTCTGTCTGTCGGATTAGGTGCCTGGTTGGTTGCCTGTCTGCCTGCCTGCGTCAATGTGTTGCCTGCTGTTTTTGCTTGCAATAGACAAAAGAGAAGTAATTTGATACAAAACACATGTTGGTGTCCTGTGAGGATCCTTGGAATTTTTTTGAAAATGAACAATGTTGTTGTTGGCCGGAAAGTGAAAATGCAATTTTCATTCTTGAATGTTTGGCAAAGCAAAATAAAATATTGAATATTGCATAGCTTTAAAATTATTTGGAAAATTGTTTTACATTTTCACCAATTCCAAGAAATTTGATTGTCGGCTCCTTCTATGGGATCACTGGAGTTGACGGGTTTGTGATCTGTTTGGGATAAGGAATTACAAGTAAAGTAAAGTTGATCTATTTTAAGGCGAGGGAAATTCATTTATGTTCGCAAGCCGCTGGAGAACTGTCAATTTTGCTGCAATTCAAAATCTAAAATACTGGATTTAAATCAAAAGGCAAGTCCACAATGTATTTGTATATTTAGTAGCGGTTCCCAACATAATACGGGTGTAAATCTAGGCATTCCTGGACTGTGGACCATTGTTAAAATACATCTAAGATTAAGGGATTTCTTCAGTAACATACTCGATATTATAATTGTGGTATAGCCATAAAATAGCCATACATAGTATAAAGACACCATTTCTTGGACATGGGATACAAATGATTCTAATTCTCGTTTTTGCGCTCGAAATATAATGATTTCTATGCAATTAATTGAAGATTTTTTTCTTATGATTTTCATGATATTTTAAACACCTCGCGTTCTTTACATCGAATTTCAGGTTTTCCTTTCCGAAGGTCTTTCCTAATTCTATTCACTTCTGTATCTAATTACGCTTGAATTACAATAATTGTTGCCTGCCGATCCGAGGTACTTTAAATAATCTCGTCCACTTCCTCAAAGTTCTAACAGTTATCGACAATGAATCGACAATGTTATCGACATTCACGCATTGTTTCAGTTGAAAGTAACATATGTACGTCTCGTACTTATTCAGTGCCAAAATAACGGTCGCGATTCCTTTCCCATTCGTGAGCACATTTCACGCTGAAAACTCTTTCTAATTTTGTTGTTTGGAAGCAAACATAACGTATTTGTAGCTTTCGGCAAATATAGTATACTTGTGTCCAAACACAATATGTTTGCTATTGAATATTACATATTGGAGATACAATAATGAGTATATTATAATATACGTTGTGTGAGCGACCCAAATATAATTTTGTTTCTTGAAAACTGCTGAAAATTAAAACCCTGGCAGACAACAAGGAAACAAATATCCAGCAGATCTTCAATTCATGAAAACAATGCTTGCACATAATGCTTCGATGTTCCAAACATATAAAGGGTTGGCCATGTACAATTTGGCAGCTGATTTCGTTAAAAGTTAGAAATTTGCGAAATGGGTCGCTCTACGATAACAGAAAGTTGGGAAATATTTCTCCAAAGTTCTGGCTCTTCAGCGCAAATTATAAGTAATCTGCAAAATAATTTCGATAGAAATAGAGAGCCATCAACGCGGTTTATGAATCAATTTGTGAAGCGAGTTCGTCAATCCGGGTCCTTATTGGACAAATGAACTCGGGTACGTGCTCGCCCAGTGGGAAATTTTGCTGTTGTAGCAGCAATATCAACCTTTCTCAGCAATTGAAAATTTCTCTCACACCTTTGCACATAATTTAGCATACGGACCTTGGTATGAAGGCTTAAAAAGTCCAACTATCCCAAAAACTGAAGCCTCGTGACCATCCGATGCGTTTTCGCTTCGCTGAATGGGCTGAGGATCGCGTGGCTGAATATGAGAATTTTTTTCCGAAAAATCATATTTTCAGATGAAGCTAATTTTTTATTTTTTTTTACGTTAACACACAACATTTTCGCATTTGGGGCTCAGTGCATCCACAACGTCTGACTGTTTGGTACGAGTTTTGAAAGTTTTCTTTGAAAATTAGCAAGAGCCGTTATCGTCAATGACGAGCGTTCCCGTGCCATGTTCAGCGATTTGTTGTGTCAAAAAGTTAAAGAATATGACACGGAGGACGGGTGATTTCAACAGGAAGGCGCTACGTGCCACACAGCCAACGTTACGTCCGATGTTTTGCGCACTGTGTTCGAAATCCGAATAATCAGCCGAAACTCAGAAGTCCATTGGCTGTATTGCGCCTGGGATTTGACTCCGTTAGACTATCCTCTTTGGGGCGCCGTGAAAGATAAGTGTTACGCAAACATTCCCTAGTCCACTGAGACCTTAAAGCACGAAATCTTTCGCGAAATAGAGGACCAATCAATTGAAAATGCACTGAAAAATTGGGTATGTCGAATAAGGTGGAAGCCATTTTAACTATGTTATGTTGGTTCGGCTTTTGTTGTTCGGCTAGATTTTTCAGGCTTATTTCTTCCTCTATATTTCAATATTTTTAATCTCGCGCATTATAAACTAATATTGTTTAAGCTAACGAATCCAGACAGAAGCAGGCACCCTACTGATGACTAAGATTATTTTACTTAGGTTGGTTATGACAGAAAAAAATCGGTAAGAAAATCAGCTGACGACTCGTGGCTGGAATATAATCATTCCTAATTTCTTGGCGGCGATCGCACGGGCTCTCACAATTGAGAGAATGGAATTGCTATATTTTCATGCAAATCTTCAAAGGAAAATTGAAGAAAAACATCAAAAATTATTTATCGCGAAACACAATAGATATAATGACAGTGAATGAACATTTTTAAAAAAAAATATATGTCCGTGTGTTTCTTTTTCTCTCACTTCATTTCATTTCATTGTACTTCATTTCATTTCCGTTAATTTAATTTCATTACATTGTATTTCGTTTCATTTCATTTCTATTCCTTTCAATTCATTCAATTTCATATCATTTAATTTTATTTCATTGCATTTCGTTGCATTTCCTTTCATTTCATTCCATTTGGTTTCGTTTCATTTCATAACATTTAATTTAATTTCACTTCATTACATTTAACTACATTTGGTTTTATTTCATTTCATTCCATTTATTTATTTGACAGCCCACACAACAAAATTGTTTCTTATAAGTTATAGTGCTAGTTGTTCGAAATTTTCAAACAAGTGCCAGAAACAAGCCGCAAATTTATACCAAGCTGAGAAAAAACAACTGTCGCCACCAGACGCTCTCTATCCAATTGCGTTTAGACATTAGTCGTTTTTTCGGCGTTATCGTTATCGAGTGTCTGGCTCTGTGTGGAATTTACAAAAATATGCCCCTCTGCTTATACCGCTTATTCAAAATTCAGAATTTCCAACATTCTTCTCGTCAGTAACCATTCGAATTCAGTTTAAAAATATATGCAATTAAAAAATATTAATTATTGAAATTGTAAATTCGAGTTTTAGCTCTAGTTAAATCAGTCGAGTTTTAGCTCTTTTTTAATCATATCATATCATATATACATATCTAGCAGCCATCTAGATGCTGCTGAACATTTCCACATCGCCGGAAAATATCGGTTGAGACAATCGAATTTAAGGATTGTCACAACCATACTAGAGGTCATCTCAAGCGAAGTAGAGTTTGTCACAACGGAATTGCGAGTTGTCACAACTGCACTATAAGTTAACCTAACCGCAGTAGAGGTTGTCGCAACCGAATTACGAATTGTTATAGCTGTATTAAAGGTTGCTATAACTGCAGCATAGGTTGTCACAACCGAATTGGGACGGTGACCCGACCAAATGTAGAGGTTATCACAATCTAATACAAATTATCTGCATTAATTATTTAAAGACGCATTTAGTGACAATTTTTAAATATTTTTTTGACAAATTCGTTTTCCAGATTCTCATAAGTAATTCCAGGATGAGGAATTAATGCCTTCGGTGGTGCAACTGTGAGAGTGCGCGACTCTTGTATATAAGAACGTGGCCGCGAGCCATGCTCTGACCATCTTACATTTCTTTCGACGACGGTAAGATCGCTTAATGACGGCGACACGATCGAGTACATTGCCATGACTAAGCTTCTGTTTTCAACATCGATGTTTCTCATTTGAAAACATCGATGTTTCTGCGCACGTATTCTTTTCCCTCTGACATTGACTAAAAAAAAAAAAAGGTCGCCATGTGAGAAACATCGATGTTGATCCAACAACGGTTACAAATGTTTCTGCGTGTTTTGTTTTCCCTGAAGTGCAGTTTTATATATGTCATGTCGACGATATTAAGCAAAAACATACAAAAGTTGATTAGTACTGCTTTTTTATTTTTATTGCTAAAAAACTTTAATAAAAAACATCGATGTTTTCAAAATAAAAAATTTATAGAAAAAACATCGATGTTTTCGAATTGCTAACAAAATTATATAAAAAAAACATTAATATTTTCAAACATCGATGTTTGGATTTCGCTTTTATATATGACGTGCCGGTGTATATATCACCCTATTGGTCGATATAAAGCAAAAACATACAAAAGTTGATTAGTACTGTTTTTTTATTTTTATTGCTAAAAAACTTTAATAAAAAACATCGATGTTTTCAAAATAAAAAATTAAAAATTTTTTAGCAATAAAAATAAAAAAACAGTACTAATCAACTTTTGTATTTTTTTGCTTTATATCGACCAATAGGGTGATATATACGCCGGCACGTCATATATAGAAGCGAAATCCAAACATCGATGTTTGAAAATATTAATGTTTTTTTTATATAATTTTATTAGCAATTCGAAAACATCGATGTTTTTTCTATAAATTTTTTATTTTGAAAACATCGATGTTTTTTATTAAAGTTTTTTAGCAATAAAAATAAAAAAACAGTACTAATCAACTTTTGTATGTTTTTGCTTTATATCGACCAATAGGGTGATATATACGCCGGCACGTCATATATAGAAGCGAAATCCAAACATCGATGTTTGAAAATATTAATGTTTTTTTTTATATAATTTTGTTAGCAATTCGAAAACATCGATGTTTTTTCTATAAATTTTGTTAATTTGAAAAACATCGATATAAAAGGCAGCACTAATAAAGTTTTGTGTATACTATTTGCCTTTATATCGACGAATAGGTTGATTTGTATATTGACAACATATATCTACAAGAGAATTTCAGCAAAAACAAAACAACGATGTTTTTATTTAGTTTGTTAACAATTCGAAAACATCGATGTTTCTCATTTCATTTCTGCAAAATTAAGACACCCCCAAAAACATCGATGTTCTTGAATATTTTAAGCATAAAATAACTCCAGTATACATAAAATAACTCCAGTATAAATAAAGTTTTGTATATCGTTTTGTAAACATCGATGTCGGTAAAAACTTCTACGCCGATCGTTTGTTACTTCAGCCGCGCCATTGAATCGATGTAACATCGGTCAAAAACATCGATGTTTTCGCTCACGCCGCCGATGAGTTTGTGACTAAAAAAAAAAAGGTCCTCAAATGAAACACATGCGAAGCCGACAATTTAAATTTGCCTCGGCTCACAACCAGTCCGAAAGCAAAAACATCGATGCAAACATCGATACAAAACATCGATGTTGGAAAAACATCGGCACTAAGACATCGATGTTAAAAGTACTCGATGTTTTAGAAAAACATCGATGTTTTTAAACATGTCGCAGCCCTAATGACAACTATTTGTACTGCACGCTGATAACTATGGGCATAATCTGCACAATGAGACTTTTCAATACAAAATCAATAGTTACAATTTGTTTACCTTACTGTCTAAATAAGACCTAAGCATTCTTTCTATTACCGCAAAAGCAACAGTGTTTTACTACAAAAATTTGTTTTTGAATTGTAAACGTTTGAAGAATAAAGAATGAAGTTGAGGTAACCGCAAAGAAAATTAGTTCGGTTGCGCCAGCAGGAGTCATGAGAAGTTCGGTTGCAACAACCTCGATTTTTGCTAAATACGGTTGTCGCAACCGAATTAACGCCAAGTTTGGTTGTTCCTACCCAGTAAATGCTTAATCCGGTTGTTGCGAGCGAATTAATACAAAATTTCATGAACGCAACCGAATTGATTCCAAATGTTATGGTATTAACCGTATTGATTTCAAATTCAGTTGTTTCAACCGAGTTAATGCTTCATTCGATGGTCGCAACCGAAATATTACTAAATTCGATTGTTGCAATCGAATTCATTACAAATTATGTTGTTGCTATTGAAGTTATAGACAAATTAGTTGATATAATGAATATAATTGGAAATTTAGTTGTCACAAGGGAATCAGTTATGAAACGGGGTCGTTTGAGCGATTTTTTTCCGTTGTGCAATAGCTGGTGTTGCGGTTGCTACAACCTCATCTCAAACACTTGGTTCTGTGAGAGTGGTGGCGCTGAGTTTTAAAATCCTTCGCCATTCATAAGTAATCACAGAGGATTTTGTACTAAATTCTTTCAGAGGCTACTGCATAACTGTCTATACCCCCATCCAGAACTTCTAGTTCAATATATTCGCAGCTAATCCCACTCAATATCAGCTACCTCTGTCTAGACAAGGAACAAAAATTTGATTCTGTGGAGTTATTAATTCCCGTGATACTTGTGACTTGATATTAAATGATCCTGTGAGATTTTGATTACAAAAATGCATAGAGGTACTGTAAGAGATATCCGATTTAGATAATGTTTTATGATTTTTATATTTTGGGCCATGATACATGCCATTCATTAACTATGTCATTTATCTACAGGTTTGAAAACCATTTTCGGATCAATAAAGCAGCATTTAAATACTTTCTGGATACTATTGAGCCGAAAATTAAGAAAAAATCAATCAAAACACAACTGTTTGCATCAAGGCATTGCAAGTCGTGTAGAAAAAGCGTAACGACCAAAAACAAGTCCAGCCGACTCAACATGAGTGTCAAAACGCCATTGCTGGTACCAAATACTCGTCGTCTGCTGTCGACACGACTTCAGAGGTGCCAAAATTAACAAGGCGACGCAAGACGTCGACGTTAGCTGTCGACGACGACTTACAGAGTAGGGGTGAGTATCATACCTCCCTGGTGTAATCTCAGTCGCTTTAAACTTGAAAAACGTCGGGGAATATTGGAAATATTGCAAAATCCTATCGGTCATTGAATTTGGTCGAAATATAATATTTTCTGATGGGGCGCATTTTCATTTCGGCGGTCTATGTCAACACACAAACTGTCAACAAAAAAAAAAGCTAATGCATCCGCAGGGAGTGGCATTTTGGTGTGGATTTTTTGGGACACCCTAATGTACATACTTCATTTGTAATTGAAAGAACGCTATTGATGGCATTGAAGCAACTGACATTATTTGCGTATCGAATATTATTTGAATAACTTACACTGATAAGTTAAGCTTGGTCACCTTAACGAAGGTTTCTTCAAAAGTAAGCTAACGCAGAGATTCATCGCCACACTACACAAATTCATTGCAGTAATCTCAAATCCATCGGTTGCACCAATCTTTTCATTGCAGCAATTAGAACACACTATTGAACGTATTCCATCTCTGCTACGGAGTGTTTTCAGACAGTCAACATTAAAATAGAGTTGGTCATCTGACAATGAAACTGTTCCGGAGTTTGATACCCGGCATGCCAGTGAGTGTGGCCGTCGGTGGTGCAATGGTTAGTGTGCGCGCCTCTTGCACATGAGATCGTGGGTTCGAACCCTGCCCTGACCACCTTAAAAAAAATTCTTTCGGCGGCGGTCACCTCGCATTGTGACGGCAACACTATCGAGTATTTAGCCATGAAAAAGCTTCTCAAAATACCGTTCGGAATCGGTGTAAAACTGTAGGTCCCAATCAGTGAGTGAAAACTGGAAAGCGCACAGCTCAGTGATTGTGAGAAGCTCTCCCCTTTCCCTTCATGGGATATAATGGGAAACCATTTATTTATTTTTTATGCCAGTTTGAGTGTGATTTCCTGAATTGTCTATTGTTTCAACAAAATCTAAATAGTTTTTCATTATTAGAAAAATGTTTCTAAGTAGTTAATCGAAGAAGCAATGCTATGTTTCGTTCTAGCAATGACAAAATCTTCGAATTTCAGCAACTTTTTGTTGCAGCAATATAAACACATTAACTAACAAATTGGTTTATCAAGAAAGTGACTTCGGTTTTCTCATATAGATGGTGCTTTTGTTATTTTTGAAATGCGTTTGATCGGCTGACTAAATTCTTTGTTATACAGTTACTGACATATAAATTTGTGATATGTCACATTATTTTCTGTGATTGCTTTTCATTTAAATCGTGGTGTGAATATGGATGAACAAAATGAGAATTTTCGTCATGTTTTTCTCTTTTATTTCCGAAAATGCAAAAAGGCAGCGGAAGCACACCGGGATATTTGTGATTGACTGCTTTAACAGAACGCACATGCCAACAAACACAATTGCAGCATCTGGGGATCGGAAAACCCGCATGCCATTATTTAGAAGCCAATGCATCCGCAGAGAGTGTCATTTTGGTGTGGATTTTGGAGTGGTGGCGTCATTGACCTATTTTTTCGAATATTCTGTTGAAAACACCATAGCAGTCAACGGCGAGCGCTACCGAACCGTGATTATGGAAGTTTTAAGGGCTGAAATAGAAGATATGAAGTTGGATAATCGTTGGTCTCAGCAGGATGGCACACCATGTCACACAACTTATCAAACAATCGATCTGTTGCGCACCTAATTCAGTAATCGTGCTATCAGCCGTTTTGGCCATGTCAATTGGCGGCGAGTGAGTTGCGATTTGACACCTTTAAACTTTTTCATGTAAGGTGTCGTTAGAGACCAACGCTATGCGAATAATCTAGAACTGATGCATACCCTAAGGCTAATGTCTTCCGAGCCATTCATAGAGCCAGAAACTGTCAACAAAGTCTCGGAAAATTTAACTGGCAGGATGAGTACTGCGAAGCCAGCCGCGTCAGCCACAAGAATGAAATCGTGTTCCATAAATAATGGGAATATTTGTCATATTTATCCATGCCATTATATACACGCTGAATAATTGGTATTTTTTTGTGATTTGGGTGGAAATATAACGTGTTTGTAGCTTGTCGCAAATATATAATACTTGTGCCCAAACACATTGTGTTTGCTATTCAATATAACATGTTTGGAACACAATGGTTAATAGATAATAATATTTGTATTTGTGATCCATATGTGGTTTTATTTGTAAAAACTGTTGAAAACAAAAACGTGACAGACACTAAAAAAAATGCTGCAGGTCTTCAATCCACGAAAACAATGCTTGCAAACATGTACATGGTTCCTGCAATACGTAGCTGGGTCCATTATTTTTCAGCGTGTATGGGCTGATCTGAAAGATATGAACTTGGATAATCGTTGGTTTCAGCAGGATGATGCACCATGTCACACAGCTCATCAAACAAGTGATATTTTGCGCACTAAGTTCGGTACTTGTATTATCAGCCGTCTTGACGAAGCGAATTAGCCGCCTCGGAGCTGCGATTTGGTCCCTTTAGATTTTTTCTTGTGAGATGTCGTTAAAGATCGGCGCTTTGCGAATAATACACAATTGATCCATACCCTACGGCTAATATCGTCGGTGCCATTCGGGAGATAGAATCATAAACAAGATCAACAAAGTCTTGAAAAAATTAATGAAATCGTGTTCCTTAAAAACAAGGCCTTATATACTGCAAGTATAATGTGGTTGTAGCTTGTCGCAACTACAGTGTACTTGTGCCCAAACACATTCTGTTTGCTATTCAATATAAAATGTTTGGGACACAATGATTAATAGGTTATAATATACGTATTTGTGGTCAAATTGTGGTTTTGTTTGTTAAAAACTGTTGCAAAAAAACGTGACAGTCACTAAAGAAAAAAATGCAGCACGTCGTCAATTCACGAACACAATGCTTGCAAACATGTACATGGTTCCTGCAATATGTTACAGGGGCCGTTAATTTTCAGGTTGTACCAAAAAAAATTCGTTTTATTGAATTTTTATGAAGATACTTGTATATGGACCACCCTGTATGGGACAGATGTGCGTTGTATAATTTCGGATGTTACAAACAGTAGCCCCCACATTATTTTACAACTGATGTTCAACGCATTGAATTGAAACACTCCATTTTATGTGATCACACCCTAATCGTAGTATCTAAATGTGAATCTTCGGGGTTAAAAACAATAGATTTAAATTTTGGATTTCAGATAAAACGGTATAAGATCTTCCCAGTAATAAATATTGTTGTACAAACGGGTTTATAGAAATGTTTTCAATACATCTTGTGTGAGATATTGACTACAATATATAAGTAGTGTTGCCATGCCGATTGCTGGTACGATATGGGTTGTTTTTAAAACTATTAACCCTTACTTCGCATAGTATCCTTTGGAATTCCGCAAGAACACCCTTAAATCTGATTTCCGTAGAAAAACACATAAAACAAAATCCAATAGTTACCTCCTTCTAAAACAATTTCAATTCATTTATTGTAGGCTTTAAAAGGGAACAAACACCTGAGCACTGAAAGCAGCTACCCTCTGCAGATTATCTGCGATCATTCCCAGCAATAAGGGAAAGGTACAAACCATTTGTTAAGCTGGCGATTTAAATTAAAAGGCTTTGGAGTATTAGCTATTGTCTGCTGCCTCTAGTTTTTTGTTTTTCTTGAATGATAATTTATACTCTTTATGCTATTGATCCCATACCAGTTACTCTGTATTAACCAAAATATATATATTTTTTGCCTTTCTCTTTGCAGATTATAAATTTCCTTTAAAAACAGAGATTTGGGATTTAAGGATAACAATGTAAGTACAAATATGCAAGGAAACAATGAAAACACTAGAGAAAAATCCCATTGAGATACGATACTGAAACAATCTCCCCTAAAAGTCAACACAAAGATTCTGTGTTTTGTGTTTATTTTATTTTTTTCGTTTGGCATCAGAGGAAAGCATTTTAAGTTTTAGTTTTGTTTACACAGCATTTCATTTCAAAATGTTTATGGGTTGATAGCCAAGACATATGGACAGGTGCAAAAATCTACATAGTCACCTACCTACAATATATGTAGGTACTATATGTTAGAACGACCCTCTGTAAATGTCCGAGTCCATACAGCCAGCTATTGACTTTATAGAGCTGGATGGAAAAAATACATTTGTGTATCAATGAGAGGCAACAAAAACTCGCACATGTTGCCTATTTTTAAAGCAGGGAATACGAAAATGTTCTACATTTGGGGGCGGGGGGAAGTGAGTGTCAGTAGCTGGTTAGTAGTCTGTATGTAAGATGCCTTTGCACAATCTCACATTAATGGCCAGCAACAGAATCCCTTGTCTGGCAAGACACTGAAGACCGGCCGATTTAATGCATTTAAAATAGTTAAAGCCATTCATCTTTAGAAGGCACAAAATGATGAAGAAGCCAAGGCAGAGTAAAGTAACAACACAAAATAATCACATTGAGAACATTTTCCGAACAATAAAGGTAATGATGGCCATAATGGCTGTAATAATGATACAATATATAGAAATATATATGTACACGCCAGCACACATACATATATGCATATGTTTTGTATAAGAAAATACTATATGGTTTAGTGCCCACATACGTGTTTACTCTCTGACCAGGTAAATCGTATCAGGTGTTTGATGTTGGTGCCACACACGCATTATCATCGTCTTCCTTTAATTTTATTTGTTTTTTCTTCTTCTTCCTTTCGTTGTGATCCGTTTGATTGGTCCCTTAATTGATATTAAACCACAAATTGCCGCATGTCTTCCAAATTCTGAGACTCTTTAGGAAATAATTATACTACGGTCAGAGAATCAATGTCAGGTAGATACGTAGCTAAGGACGATAGAGGAGTGATTGTCTTAACAGGGTGAGGAAATTGTGGGTATCACTGCCATATGTTGAATACACTGAACACCAACAAACTCCTCCCCGGTAGGTGTTACGAGTTTCATGCAGACTTTCGACTATTAATTCAAGACGGGTTTTTGTTTCACCATTTTAATGCACAAGTTTTTAAAAAATTCATATTTTTCATGAAAAAGACTTTAAGCAACAAATTTTAAATTCAGAAAAGTAATGAAGCAATTGATATTTCAGAAAAATATGTAAAACATTAAAATAAGTTATTAAAACTACATTATCTATATTTGCCGAGCTTGAGGTCAGATTTATTTTTCTTGTATTTATTTTCCTCGATATTTTGCTACTCCGTTGTCGTCATGACAAATATTTGTTAACGAACATGAGACAACGTACATCATCATCACTGCAACGCAAATGAGTTGATTAACTGAAAAACTATCGTGACTGCCACAAATAGTCGATTATATTTAATTTTTGGATGTACTTCCTATGTAACACTTTGATAGTTTTTGGGAAAATTTTTTCACGACAAAGCCGCAGGGAACGGGTTTACCCTAACTCGGGTACGATGAATCAAACTGCATCATTAGGTTTTTGAATTACAATTACGGTTCCATACAAAATATTTTTTTATAGTTTCGCTGGAGTGGATTTTTGTTATTTTTTTCGATTTTGACTCACTTTGAAAGCCACTAACTTCTATTTGGTTAGTTGTACCGGTAAACATTCTTCAACAAAGTTGTTCCAAACGTTTTGATCTTCAACCTTTGGGAACAAAGCTTACCTGTAAAACTAAGTTTTTGTTGGTCTTCATCGGCAGAAAAGTAACTTTCCGACTTTTTTTGAGTTTACACATAACGAGGATCTAAAACAACTAAATTTGAAACATATGGTGGGGCCAAACCAAAGCAGAACGAGACAACTACAATTAGAATAGTTCGTTCGATAAATAGAACTTTCAAAACTTCTGCATCAGTGCGTGTAAGTGGGAAAGCAATGTGTAAGTAGCGACAACAATCACTCTGCACACAATCAATAAATGTCTTCGGTTAGTGACTTGTGTAAATACACACCGCAGTGGCTTATCGGGCTAGACCCTGCTGAAGATGATGCTTCACAAACACCGAAACGATCGTCTAGCGAATGTGAGTTTGAATCCCACCCGCGGCATTTACATTTTTTTCAATAACCGTAGAAAACATGATCTCTTACAGCCTTAAAGGAAATTACAACTTTACACATAACGAGGATCTAAAACAACTAAATTTTTTAACTTAATTTTACTTTTTCTACACTGAGAAAATTTTCGGATAAAAACCACTTGGTTTAGTTGGGGTTTGAACCAACGAAAAATATAAAAACAACAAAAAACAGCTATAATTGTTGAAAACAAGTACCCTCGCCTACATTTTGATGGTTACACAGAAAACAGTACAGCGAACAAAAAAGTACGTGTATTGTTGAAAACACTATGCCTTGCAAGCCTATATATATTTTGTAATAAACCGTAATTGTAACTCAAAAAAAAAAATGATGTAGTTCGATTACTTGTCCCCGAATTAGGGTAAACCTGTCCTCTGCGGCGTTGTCTCATTTTTCAACTTCCCCAGTATAATTGAAAGAATACTAATGATGGCATTAAAGCAACTAACATATCCAATATTATTTCTATAATTTACACTGACAAGACAAGCTTCGTCCCCTCAACGAAGGTTTAATCAAAAGTAAGCTAACGCATAGATTCATCGCCGCAACACACAAATTCATTGCGGCAATCACAAAATCATCGGATGCACGAATTTTTCCATTGCAGCAATTAAAACGTTTTCCATCCCTGCGACGGAGCATTTTCAGTTAGTCAATAGGGTTATTCGCCACAAACCTTGGTCTCAAGGGTTGGGTATTTGAAGAGGTAATTGTTCAGGAGTATATGATACTCGGCATGCCAGTTTGAGTGTGCTTTCTTGAATTGTCTATTGTTTCAACAAAATCGAAATAGTTTTTGTTTTAGCAGAAAAATCACATGAGGTGTCAGGCGTCAAAGTTCCTCTCGTTATATATTATGTACGTTTAAAAATACGATAATTTAAATGGATCTTTAAGAAAGCAATTTTTTTGTAAAATGATAATTTTTTTAATTTTTTTTTTTCATAGAATGTATTTTTTTCAAAAAGTATATTTTTAGGTCCTTTTTGTAAGAATATGTATTAAATTTTCCCGAAAAGCAAATTTTTTTAAAGAGAGGTACTTCTTTAATTAAAAGCTAATGTTTTTAAGAAAATGTATTATTTTTTAAGAAGTAGTCCTTCTGTAAGAAAAAGCCATAAAAGTATGAATTTTTTTTACAAAGAAGTACTTATCTTAGTAACAGGTACTTTTGAAAGCAGTCGTACACTTTTTAGGAAAAGTTTATATTTTTAAGAAAATTTACTTATTTTCAGAAGGGCTACTTATCTCAAGAAAATAAAAGAAAAGGTATTATTTTATTTTAAAAAAATTTATTTTTAAGGAAAGGTATTTTTGTAAGAAAAGGAATTTTTGTTAAGAGAAGGTATTTTTTGAAGAAAGGGGGTTTTTTTTAAGAAAAGTGAACTTTTTTAGATTGGTCCTTTTTTCAAGAATTGGTAAATTTTTAAGAGTATGTACTTATCTCGAGAAAAGTTATTTTGTTTCACAAAAAAGGTGGTCCTTAAAGAAAAGGTAGTTTTTTAAGAAAAGCCAATTTGTTGTAAGAAAATCTACTATTTTAAGAAAAGGTACTTATTTAAAAAAAAATCTTTTTTTTAAAAAAAGGTACTTCTTGTATGAAAATTTCCCTTTTTTAAGCAAGGGTTCCTCTTTAAGATAAGGTAATTTTTTTTTAAAAAAGGTACTTTGTATAAGAATATGAATAGATATTTTTTTGAGAAAATTTGATTTTTTTAAGAAAGAGCACTTATTCAAGAAAATTTTCTTTTTTTAAACTTCTTTTACTTTGGCTTTCCTAAATTTACTTTTTATTGGGTTCAAAACTGTAATATATACTAAATATTGGTTACAGGCTCCACCTAGAAAATTTCCCATTATACAAGAAATTTCCCAACATACGTTAGTCTAGACAAAAACCAAAGCAAAAGTACCCAGTATAGTTGATAATACTGGGCTGTAGCATAATAGTGTTAAACAAAGTTGTTTAAGTTTTTGTCATTTATCCCCCGTCCCGCAACGTGCGAAAAAACATCGACGAAACTTTTTCATAGTTTCTATTAAAGGGAATTTATGAGATTTTTGCGTCACATATACGAAACATTTTCATAGATTTTATGAAAACTGTCAAAGAATTAAATTTCATATTTATGAGCCGTGCAGCTGTTTCAGATCTAACCACAGACCCTCAATAGAGATTGTTCTGAATGATGGTATTCAGAAATACAATATGCTAAATGTAACGAATTATCCAAATACAATGAGAATTGCTCGAAGAAGAGTGCTGGCAGCCAAACACAAGTTGATGCAAATTCACAAATATGTATTGTCATTCAATTAATGAAGAATATTTTATGAGGCTTTTTATTGAATATGAGTCATAAACTCGCAATATTTGATGAAAGTTGATCGTAATATCTATGAAGAATGATTTGGATTAATGAAGAGCTTTTAAAGATAATAGTCGTGTTTCGGTTACAAGCTAGCGATTATCGCTTACTAAGTTGCAAGGAAAACGGTTATTTAGCGAAAACTCATACTAAACAAAAATATGGCAAAGGGTTTTAGATGTCAATCATGGTAAAAAATGTCAAAAAAAATACAAACTTAACGAAAATGTTCCGCGTCGCTAATTCTTCAAAAGAAGTCATCCGATGTTGTTTGGCTCTCATTTTTTTCTAAATGAAAAACTTCGATTATGTTTATTTGAACCTTTAGAATTTTATTGGTTAAGTTGAGAAGATGATATCGGTTAAATGGGCGCCGTCACAATTGATTACCATACGGGCTCGTTTTATGGCATTTTTCCTCACTTCGGCGAGAACTTCGGGTGACAGATTCTCGCACTCGTGTCAAATGTTGACCTAGAGGGCTTCCAGGGTCTCGGGCTTGTTCACGTAAACACGGGACTACAAAAAAAAAACCCCACAAAAAATGTCTGGAACGGTTAAATCGGGCGATCTTGCGGGCCAGTGCAAATCGCCAAAACGAGAGATGAGGCGACCCGGGAACGACGCCTTCAGAATATCGCTTGTGTCTCGCGCAGTGTGTGCCGTTGCTCCGTCCTGTTCGAACCACATGTCCTCCAGTTCTAATTCGTCGAATAGCGGCAGAAAAATTCGTTTAACCTGGCCCTATAGCGCGCACCGTCCAGTGTTGTCGTTTGACCGGCGGCGTTGTCGAAAAAAATGGCCTGATGACTCCTCCAGCGTGAACAGCGCACCATGCAGTCACTTTGAGAGGGTGTAATGGCTCCTCGTGCATCACTCGTGGATTTTCGGTGCCCCAGAAGCGATAGTTTTGCTTGTTCACGTACCCGCTGAGGTGGAAATGAGCCTCATCGCTCATTATGATTTTTGGTGGAAAAATCGTCCACGAGATTGAGGATGGCTTGGGCGTAGGTTACACGCGTTTGGCGGTCGACAGGCAGCAGCTGATGCACGGACTGGACTTGAATGGGAACATGCGCAGGTCTTTGACCAAAATTCGCCATAGGGAGGCACGGCGTCTGGTCGATGTTTCCGGCGACAGCTCGGCAACAGCGGCGATATTCTCGGCAGAACGGGCGCTCCGGGGCCGGCCACTCCTGGCAACCTCTCGTGAGGTCCCATACTCTTCAAGGTTAGTGTACAAACGGCGCAGTGTTTGCGCAGTCGGTGTCGGACGGCCGGGGAATCGGCGACGGTATTCGCCCTGCGCCAACACCACAGTCGAATTGTTACGGAAAAAAAAGAGACGATTATTCCGCGTTCTTGGGGAGTGTATCGTTCCATGCCTTGTTTACTTGTATTCTACATCTGTCTAGTCGACAAATGTCAAAACAGATTTGACATTGGCGGCCATTTGCAAAAATAAGAGCATCTTCCAATAGGGTGGTCACTTTTGAAACACCCTGTATATACAAAACAAGTGATTATTAAAGCGGTGTAACCAAAGCACCCTTAATATTACGAAGATTACGTTTACAGTGTACTTACTCCATATTCTGTAGCGAACCACAGACTTGTCATTCTTGAGCATGATCTTGGTTTATACATTTTTTACTGACTGATGAATTTGAAAAAATATTAGGAAAACAATTTGTGAACACAATAGTGATGCGAACAACTTCGATTGCATTCTCATTTGGTATCAATAATGAGGGTAAACCGAGAATAAACATCAACGTTAACTGATGTTTACGCTCATGAATAACAAGTCTGTGGTTGGCTCAAGCAAGAGTTTGACCCCAATATTTTGTGTCAGTTTGACTCTGAAAAAATAATTAAAACTAAAAATTGTTATAATGTGTTACTACTTAAAAAGGATTGCTTACATTGTCCTGATTACTATCTCTGATTGAGGAAAGTCGTATCATGGGTTGATCCTTAAATTTTACCGCCAGTTTGATTTGGTGTCTCATAAATCATTAAGTCTAACTCATTATGATATTCAAATTCTTAAGAGTTTCGAGGTTTTGATATTGATTCTTTGCAACTGTTACTCTATTAACACAGCAATACAAATGACATTTTGTTTTTTTCTCGTTTCGCACAAGTTTTTGGATCTGTCAATCTTAATTTCAAACTAAATTGTAAACAACAATGACTTTAAGGGAAATAATAATCGATGCATATGTAAATTGACAAAATCCATATGAAGTCAATAAACATTAATTGAATCTATTAACTTTACAGTCATTAATCACATAGCGAGACAGAAAACAAAAAGGGGTTCATCACACAAATACATTTGTTTGTAGTACATTCCGTGGCAGTTGGTTTTCCGTGAAATTGTTTCACGCTTCGGCATCCCTTTCTCTTATACGAGTAGGGCCACAGTTTGTACCTGACTGAAGGTAAATGTATTCTTGTAGCGCATACCAATTGATGTATGTAGCCATCTGTTAACACGCACACATACGACTCAAGGCTACTACTTGCCACATGTGGACTTTTGTTGCTACATCCATAGAACGTAGAGGCAGGCAGACATGACGCACTTAGTGTGTTCAAAGGAAAAGGCGTTCAGATTAAATTTAATATCATTTTATTTTTTTGCATTTTGTTCTTTGGCCACATAGGCCAGGAAATGAGGAAGAAGATTTAATACCTTTTTTGCTCGTCATTATCGCCATTAACATGTTAAGGTTTATACATTAAATAAAGTATTTGTGTATTGCATGTATATACAGATGTTCGAGTATGTATGGGTAATAGGTGCAAAGGTTTAACTATTTTTAGAGACCGTCGACTAATTTAGACTTTGGAACAGGTATGGAAAGAATGAGATTAAAACTCATAGACTGTACGTAGAGCCCTACAAGGGACACTTTTAAGATATCATATGCAGATATTTGAACTTGGCTATAACAAATCCCAAATGTAATGTCATCAAAATATATTGTTATCCAGTGAGTTCCACCAAAATATAAATTTCTTTCTAAGCGTGACATATGGCCTAATTGTGAAGTGGATTATGTAGAATTTTAGTCAATGCTGCAGATCACCACTTATGCCACAACTTGTGAATTGCCTTTGATCTATTGACAAATGGCTTAACTCCGTCATAAAAGAATTTACAAACTCCGGTAAACTATTTTGTACATTGATTAAAGTTAACAAAATTTCTTCGATTTAAATGACAAAATCATTCAATTTCATTCAATTGAATAGAATTGAATTGAAGCGAAATGAATTGAATCGAATTGAATTGAATAAAATTCAGTTGAATTGAATTGAGTTTTATCGAATTGAATTAAATTGAATATAACTGAATTGGATTGAAGTGAAAAGAATTGATCTGAATATAATTTAATTGTATATAAACTTATTAACTGAATTGGATTGAATTGAATTGAATTAAATTAGATTGAATTGAATTTAATAGAATATAAATTAATTAACTGAATTGATCTGGTTTGGTTTGAATTGAGTTGAATTGAATTTAAATAAATTGAATTGAATTGAAATGAGTTTGAAAACTGAATTGAATTGAATTGAATTGAATAGAAATGAATTCAATATAAACTAATTGAAATGATTTGAATGGAATTGAATTGAATTGAATTGAAATGCAATACAAGTCAATTCAATTCAACTCAATTCAATTCAATTCAATACCATTTATTTCATTTCATTTCCATTCAGTTCAATTCAAATCTATTCAATTCAATTAAGTTCAACTGTACTCAATTAAATTCTGTTCAGTTCAATTCAATTCAATTCGATTCAACACAATTCAATTCAATTCAACTTAATTCAATTCAATTCAAGTCAATTCAGTTCAGTTCGGTTCAATGCAATTCACTTCAAGTCAATTCAGTGCAATGCAATTCATTTCAATTCAATTCAGTTCAATTCAACTCAGTTGAAACAAAATCATATCAATTTAATTCAATTAATTTATATTCTGTTAAATTCAATTCAATTTAACTCAATTCAATCCAATTCACTTCAATTAATTTATATTCAATCAAATTCTCGTCAATTCAATTCATTTAACTCAATCCAAATTAATTCAGTTCAATTCTATTCAATTCAATTCAAATATATTAAATTCAATTCAAAGCAATTCTATTCAATTCGACTCAATTCAAATCAATTCAATTCAGGTCATTTCACTTCACTTCAATTCGGTTATATTCTATTCAATTCAATTCAATTCGATTTAGTTCAATTTAGTTCAATTAATTCAATTCGATTCCCGTCGATTCAATTCAATTCACTACCATTCATTTCATTTCAATTCAATTCAATTCATTTCATTCCATTTCCTTTCAATTCAATTCAAATCTATTCAATTCAATTAAATTCAACTGTACTCAATTCAACTCAATTCAATTCACATCTGTTCATTTCATTTCAATTCAATTCAGTTAAATTTTATTCAATTCAAGTCTGTTCAATTCAATTCAATTAAATTCAATTCAATTGTATTCAATTCAATTGTATTCAATTCAATACAATTCATTTCATTTCAATTCAATTCAATTCTATTTATTTCCCTTCAATTCCAATCTATTCAACTCAATTATATTCAGTTCAATTCAATTCAATTCTCTTCAATTCAATTCAATTCAATTGTATTCAATTCAATGCAATTCTGTTCAGTTTAATTCAATTCAAGTCAATTGAGTTCAATGCAATTCAATTAAATTCAATTCAATTCAAGTCAATTCAATGCAATGCAATTCACTTCAATCAATTCAATCCAATCTAATCTAACAAAGTTTAGTCTAATTTAATTCAAATATTTTTTATCTCCATAGAAAACATATCACCTGATGTGTTTTATAAAGGAAATTTAAATATATTAAAAGGCTGAAAAATTATGTTTTATTTTCTGAATAATAATGATTCTTTTTACGGACAAAGCAAATTAGACAAGAATAGTTATTGTATACAGAAATACAAAATACAATACAAGAATGTAAACATGTTGTTCTGCAATAACCGACAATTACCCGTAAGTAAAGCTGAAAAATATCCTGTTTCACCGGTGTTTCCATTCTGTGAAACCGAAATCCGGTTTTTTAAAAAGTAATTTTTCGAATAATTGGGAAAACGGTTATTGGGCGATGTCGGTATTTTGGAACAATCTATAAGTACATATAACTCTTTTGTAGTTAGATTGCGATTTTTACTATCCAGCAAAATATTCGATTGCAATAAATCTGTTATGGACCATATTAAAGCAACTTGATCTACTCTAGGTTCTACCGTCGGTTATATTTGTTCCAGTTTGTCCCATTTCATTTCATTTCATTTTCAAATTTCGATTTATTGGGTACTATGAACATCTGATGGAAATAACCTAAATCTAACATAAATCTTTCAACACACTAATTTCTATACATCCAGTTTGTCCCAAAATCAGCCGAGTCTTTTATTTGAAACTAGAATAGAAATTATATATATTTATTATGTATATATTAGCTCAGACAATGTTGGGATGTTTGTGGCTACAAAACGAGTGATAATGGGGGTCCCGGCTTCGATTACCACTAGGGTTTGAAAGAATTTTTATTGTTAAATCTAATTTTGTTTATTTACTGAAGTGTATTTCCTTGTGGCCGTCGGTGGTGCAATGGTTAGTGTGCGCGTCTCTTGTACATGAGATCCTGGGTTCGAACCCTTCTCTGACCACTATAAAGTTTCTTTCGGCGGCAGTCACCTCGCATAGTGACGGCGCAACTATCGAATATAGCCATGAAAAAGCTTCTCAAAATACCGTTCGGAATCGGTGTAGGTCCCAATCAGTGAGTGAAAACTGGAAAGCGCACAGCTCAGTGATTGTGAGAAGTTCTCCCCTGTCCCTTCATGGGATGTAATGGGAAACCATTTATTTATTTTAGTTCATGCAAGACAAGCGTGTATTAATTACTGTTTTTTTTTTATTATATTTCACACGTGGTCCGCCATTCCGATTTTTTCGGTAGAGGCTCGGGCAGTAAAAGGGATTCACATTGTGGCCCTTTCCAGTTTCTTTCCTCAAAATCATTTCGCACTTTGGTAGCACACATAAATATATGCGAAACACATACATACACAAAAACCAAAGCAATATAACAAACTTATCCGAGCGTTTGTTTATTCTTTTTTCACTGATAAAACACTTTTGATATCCTGTGTCCGATGAACCATTGACGACTAAATACATGAAATTAAATCGCAATTCATCAGCCAAAATAAGAAACACTGCCTTCATCTGCAATTTGCACGCACATTCAGGAATATTTAAGAATCTCTCACTGAGAGAATAGTACACACAAGATACTCACACTCGTTGCCTTTTATTCTCTAGCTCTCGAGAGAGCATAAACAGTGCAGCAAACACGGCTGTATTTATATCACAAACACGAATATATTTGGGTCGCAGACACATATGTTACAACATATTAATCATTGTGTCTCAATCATGTTATATTGAATAGCAAGCACAATGCGTTTGGGCACAAGTATATTATAGTTGCGACAAGCTCAAAACACTTGTTATATTTGCATCGAAACAACAAAAAACTACATATTTTTTCAGCGTGTAGTAATTGTGTGTTTCTGGCCATCGCCAGAGATTAAACTTTCGTCTTACATCACGGTTATAATCCTTCCTTTGACTACAGGCAAATATCCATGCTAGATAAGCAGATGACTCGCTCAATATTTAAATCGTTAAATTTCAAGGTATTTGCATCTGTCGGCACAACAATTCACACTTCCAATTTCATCTACAAAATATCGATCATCATAATCCCCTTTACCCCGCATTGTCACACAACATCAGTGGCATCGTGCAATACGTTGTCTTCACTGTAGGGTACCATAAACATTTCAGCAATGCATTTAAACACTTTCATGACGCTGTTGTCAGTTGTGGTCCCACCATGTTCAGAACAGCTGCAGTAATTTTTTGTATTCAGTGCCGGCGCTGTTGCTAATGTTGCTTAGGTGTGTGCATCTTTCGTCATGAGGCAAGGCAAGGAGGAAGCCAACGCTTAAATGCTTTGAAGCGCAAACGATTGACAGCATATGAGGCGTAAAGTCTCACTTCCTTTAACTTTTACACATTCAGGCAACATCTATGTATATACATATATGTCTGAACTCATTGGTATGTGTTTGAGTGTTGCAAGAAGTTTTATTTTTTTTCGTGTTGATTTTGTTTGGTTTCGTGTCGTCGCAGTTTAATTTTTATCTTGTTTATGAAGTTGCAACAAGTTTTTAATGAGTTCACATGTTAATTATGTAAATTTTTTTCATTGCCTTTCGAATTGTGGTATTAAAGAAAATTATCGGGAAAAACACAAGCAAAAGCTGCAGACTTCTTTTCTCCTTCCTCCTCGAAGGCTTCGACGAAGCTAAGTGGAATTTGAGGATATGCAAAAAGGGAATGTGAATCTATGGAATGTTATACCTATAGATAATGTGGAATTTTTTTTTTTATAAATATTAAAGCGTATGTTTAAAAAGTTAAGAATTATTGTCACTTTGAGTTTGTAATATAATATGGATGATGTTCTAGGGAACAGCCTTTATTTATATGAAGTGTAGTTTCAAAAAATTACCGGCCAATTTATCACACATGTACAACCTGAAATCCTGCAACTTGTAAAATGTGGGGCAGAAATATGATATCCCCGGCGCCAGGAAATGGTGAAATATTTTTTGAAGAACTCCTTAAAATAAGCTAATAAATGTAAACAAAAATCGTAAATCCATTAGGTAACCAATATATCACAAGTTACAATTTTAAATTTACTTTGGCATCGAGCTTTTACTATAAACTGTTATGAATTTTCGTCACTGGGACGTGTTGAACGCCGGCAACACAGCTTAGGCGAATCACTTAAATGAAGAATTATATTTTTAAAACTTTGAACGAATATTTCACATAAACTGGACATAGGAGAATTACAAAATGCATTACGAATAAAGTCTATAATCTTAAGCTAAACCCAGACTTGCCATTCATGACCATGAACATCACCTATCGTTGATGTTTATAGTCGGCGTAGCGCCATTGTTGATACGAAATAAGAATGTAATCGAAGTTGATCGCATCGCTATCATGTTTACAAGTTCGTTGACTATTGGAACGAAGTTCCTTATCGTACGTTGCGGGATGGGGGGCTTAATGAAAAAAAATTAAACAATTTTTTTAGCACTATTAGTGCTAAACTACATTGCGTAATTTTGCCGTGGTTTGTGTCTAGACTAACATATGGTGGGAAATTTCCTGTTTAATGGGAAGTTTACTAGGTGGAGGCTGTCACCAATATGTTGTATTATGTATTTTATTCGTATTTTTGTATTTTTGGACACAATAAAAAACAAAATTTAGAAATGCCAAAGTGAAAGATGTGTAAAAAAATAACATTTCCTTAAATAAGTGTCTTTTCTTAAATACGTGCCTTTTCTTAAATAAGTGCATTTTTTAAATTTTCTCAACAAAAATACATTTGTGACTTGCTCCACGAAAAGGGACCTCTGCGCCGAAAAGAAGTTATTGAGAAAAACGCGTTTAAAAAAAGCGCTTCGTTTTTCCGCTACAGATGAACCACCAAAAAAGCGTGTTAGGAGTAAAAAAGAGTAACATTTTGATATTTTTGTAATTTTGTACCTTTGGTATAGAACTTTTTTAAATTTCAAATATTATAATATATTTATATTTATATTTATTTATATCACATTTTTCAATTTTTTCATTAATTATGTTCATCTTTACAGGTGATTTGTAATAAAACTAAAAGACATAGAAACGGCATTTGAAAGAGCGTTTTTTCCTATAAGAATCACTAAAAAAGTAAAAAAAAATTTTTCGGCGCAGAGGTCCCTTTTCGTGGAGCAGGTCACATATTCATATTCTTAAAAAAATTACCTTTTCAAAAGAAAATAACTTCATCTTAAAGAAGTATCTTTGCTTAAAAAAAATACATTATCTTACAAAAGTACCTTTTCTTAAAAAAAGTATTGTCTTTTTGCAATAAGTACCTTTTCTTGAAAAAGTTAACTTTCTTACAACAAATTGCATTTTCATAAAAAACTACCTTGTCTTTAAAGGCAACTTTTTTGTGAAATAAAATAACATTTCTGGAGATAAGTACCTACTCTTCAAAATTTACATATTCTTGAAAAAGGACCAATTCTAAAAAGAATCCCATTGCTTAAGAAAAAAAAAACATTTTCTTCAAAAAATATACCTGCTCTCAAAAAAATACATTTTCTTACAAAAAATCATTTTCTTAAAATACCACTTGCTTAAAAATAAAATAATATATTTTCTTTTCTTTTCTCGAGATAAGTAGTCTTTCTGCAAATAAGTACATTTTCTTAAAAAAAATTACCACATCCTAAAAAGAGTACCACTTCTTTCAAAAGTACCTGTTCATAAAAAAAGTACTTCTTTGTAAATAAATTCATACTCTTTCTTCTTAAAAATAGTACCTTTTCTTAAAAAAACATTAGAAGTACCTCTCTTTACAAAATTACCTTTTCGGGACAATATAATACATATGGACATTTCCACATAAAGATCCACCCCTGCCCGAAAAATTAAAAGTTATCCACCAGTTTTTTTACATTTATTATTAAATGGAAGTATTCAAAATTAATTAAATAGAAGAGTTACTAGGTTTCCTTAGTTGCGATGATGTGTTATTGGGCTACAAAACACAGGTTCATATTTTACAATTTACATTTCTAAAAGTAATTATGTAATTCGAATCTTCGAAAGTGGAAGACGTGCAAATAAAAGCAGCTCAAACTGCATTTTCAACTAGAACAATAATTTAATACCTTTATATACTTTTGTATAACTATCTACTATCTCATCTTTATTTTACAAAAAAAAAAACATTTTTCGCTTAAAATGTCTTTTCAACAAGCGAAATATATCTTAAATGTTAAAATATACATATATAAGATAAAATTCATGTTTTATTTGCGTTAAGTCATTTTTAAATACCAATTTTAACTAAACATTTTCCAGTGGAAATTTAAGTAACGTCACGTCAGAACTAAGGTAAATAAAAAAAAAACTTAGAAAATATTTTTAAATTTTATAAATTGGAAAAGAAACTTGTATTGATTTAAATGCTACTAAAAAAAGTTTCATAAAAAAAGTCTTGTCAAATTCGCAGAGTTTTGCAAATTTAGTAATCCAAGTCAAACACCCACTTCTGTTTTTTGTAACGTCACGCCAGCTCATATTTTTGCTTCTATTTTTGAATCCTCCTGTCGAGTGTTCTCAATTTCTTTAGTAAATAAAGTGTTACATAATTAGTACGCAAATATAAAAAAGCTTTTTAAAAATATAACTTTTTCATATTTTTTTATATTGTTTTTCGTACAAATGTCACGTAACGTCAAAATGGAAATGCCCATATTGTATGGCCTAAAAATATAATTGTTTTAAAAAAAAACTACACTCTATTAAAAAAATTGTCCATGAAAAAAGTTTATCATTTTACAAAAATTAATTTTTTTAAAGATCCATTTAATATATCGTGTTTTTCTACGGGCGCCTTAGGCGTCCTGGAACTAACTAGTACATAATATTTAGCGAAAGGAACTTCGTTCCTACCGGGTGTCCCCTAACAGCTCATGTAATTTTTTGTTTTGTTCAAATTCGTCAAGCAGATAAAAAAAATACAGCAGACAGTTGTCCGAGGTCTTCGGCCACGGACTGTCCCTGCAGGCTGTGTCAGAGACACGGCCATTAAGTTTAACGTAGAATACGCCATCCGATAAGACAGAAAACATATACATATAACAATAAATGATAAATAACATAAGCAAATGAATTTATTTATTTGATAGTTACTTTTGATAATATACATAAGCTTATGGTAGGAAAAATAGGATAAATATGTTTTTAAATTAAAAGAGTAAGGATAAATGATAAATAACAGACGCAAATCAATTTGATTTATATTTTTTATAATTATATATCCATGTTAAATTCAAATTCACATTTAACATTTTGTTTCACTTAAATACATAAGTAAATATACGAAATTTCAATATTTCATCAATCAAAACAACAGCCGAAGGTTTGTGTCCACACTGAAACAGCAGCATAGTTTGTGTTCACGCTACAAACTCAAACACTCAACCAATCACCACACATATGTTTGAGTGTATGTGTTTAAACAATTTTCATTTGAGAAATTTAAATATTAGGAAGATATCAACCAATATGAAATGTATATCAAACGAAAGATAACATCTTCATTTACCTACAAAAAAAAATTTTAAAAAAAGTTATCTCGCCGTTTCCTCATAATCAATGAAATAAAGAGCAATCTGACATGGCTCCCTATACCGTAAGGTAAGACGTATTCTACGCCAAAAGTAATCGACTCAGCTCAGGCTCATGAATGATAAGTTTGTGATTCGCTTTACAATTTGGGTTCACTAAAGTGCCGAAAGTGAACGTAAACGCAAAAGCCAACGCGAACTCCAAAGTCATAAAATGGTAGTTTATATATCACTTCGCGCTTGCGTTTGTTTACGAAAGCTGTCACTGACATATGCGGTTTATACAGTTGCCCAACTAAAATAAACAATTATAGATTTGAAAAAGTTATCTTGAGTGAAATATAAGCAATGAAATGCAAAATACTTCCATCTGCCTATCCTCGATCTACATTTTTCTTTAAATTTGTAATTTCTTCAACTAACGCGATGAACTGTGGCGTGTTCAGTTTGACAACTGAAGTGATCAAAAACGTTGCGCTGCGTTTTATAAACTACCCATTAAATAACGTAACTCAACGCAGGTAGTCACCGAACAGCTGTAACGTTTTATAAACTACCAAAACAACAAAAGTTATGCGAAGTGACTGATTCACGTCTTATGGAATACCACCCTTTATGTAGCAAAATAAGAAAAATAATTTTAAAATTTTTTTTTTTTCAAAATTGTTTTTTTTTTATTTACACGCAATAAGTTAATGTTTTTTGAATTCATCTCTTGATGAGGAATTATTTTATATTGATCAACTAGGCCATGATTCTTGATTTTAATGTATGAAAATTATCAAAACAATAAAAATGTAACAGTTTTGTTTTAAATTTCAACCAACATGTTACGCGCAAAAGCTCTTAACACCTCCAAAAAGAAGCAAACTTTACTTTTGAAATCCAATGGACTAAATGTACTCCAAATATCAAAGAAAAATACCAGAGGAAAAATAGTTGTATACAACTATTTGAATAACGTCGAGAAATATGGGAAAACCTTGAAAGGGAGCACTAAATTGGCAATAATGGTTCGAGAACGGCAAAACATATTCAGAATTGCCTCCAATTCTGCCACGTCGGCTGCAAAAATTTACAAAGAAAATAGAGTTGACGCGAGTGTTTGTACAGTAGGTCGTATTTTAAAGTTATGTCCAGTTATTTCTCGTCGGAAACTGCAAACAAATAGCAGCCACTTAATGCGAAACGTAAAGCTGAAATATACAATGACATGGCCAGACTAGTGGTCGAAAGTGGTATTTTCCAATTAGAAAAACTGTAATATCGATGGACCAGATGGATACAACTACTATTTCCACGATTTAAGAAACAAACAATAATTCTTGCAGCGAAGACACAGCAGACGAAGAGGTTATATGGTAAAGGGTGCCATGTGCAACTACGGCACCATCGATTTGGTTTTTGAAACCGAAACCAGTACAGAAATTTTAGTAGACTTAATCATACCCCCACCCTAAGTCATCCATAGCGACGGAGTTCTATTAGAAAAACACATATATTCACCCTTACGTTCAACGAATGAGGGTGGCAAATGTGCCAGTATTCAATGGCAGAGTGGGACTGCGCTAAATAAATATTATTCTGTACCCAATTTAACTACGATCCTAAGTGACTTTGGGCAGTTACCTTGTCTACCAGCCAATTGCCCGCCCAATATTTATATGGGAGGTACAAAAATGGGCATGGCGAAGTTGTTCATTTGTTATTATACAGTATCTTTTGCAAAATATTGATCAGTACCAAATTTTGTGAAGATCAGTTGTGGTATTCGGGAGATAATGAGCCTCCCTACTTTTGTATGGGAGGTACGAAAATGGGCGTGGTACAGTAAGTAATTCTGAATTTTTAAGAAAACTGTGCCGAGTACCGAATTTCTTTAACATCGGTTGTTTTTTACGAGAGTTATCGTGTCGATCAACCAGCCATCCGCCCAACTTTTGTGTGGTAGGGACCAGAATGGGTGTGGCAAAACCACTAATTTTCCATATACGAGTGGCATACAGATTGATTGGTGTTTGCGGGAGTTATCTTGCCGAACAGCTTATGTACGGGCGTGACAAAATCACTCTTCTCCTAATCGGTGACTCGCGTTTGATGACATAAAGCCTATAACCTAATTTCATTAATATCGCATTGACAAACCGAACGACCACCAACGATTCTGGGGGGAACCAGAATGGGCGTGGTGACCTCACCCCTTTTTCTCCAGTTTAGTAGATATTTACAGACTAATAACCAATGTTTGAGTTGCAGCTAATCACATCTACCAGAAAAAAGATTTAGAAGAAATATTATTTTGTACTAAATTTGTCGATTTGTATGCCAGGTACCATAAGGGGTGTGGTCAAAATGTCCATTTTCAATCCAAAACTAAGTTTGGACAAATATTAGTCACTGATAAACTGTAGTTGTGATCGGAAAAAGCTTACGGAAGTTATCCTGTTGACCAGCCATCCAGACAGACAGACGGACATGGCTCAATCATCTTAAAAGGTCCCAAAAACGAATTTCGGCCAAAGATGCGAAGGGTCTAATATGGCTCCTTCTATAAAAAAAAATGGTGTCCCATAACATCCCATGTGAGATGTGCGCTTTCTAGTTGTACACTCACTGATTGGGACCTACAGTTTTCCACCGGTTCCCAACGGTATTTTTGTGAAGCTTTTTCAAGGCTAAGTACTCGATAGAGTCGCCATCACTATGCGAGGCGACCGTCGTCGAAAGATATGTAAGGTGGTCTGAGCAGGAATCGAACCCACATTCCCATGTACAAGAGCCGCGCACACTAACCATTGCACCACCGACGGCTCCTTCTATGCGTTACATTTTTCCCCGTATTAAATGATATATACCCCCATCCATATGGGTGAGGGTATACAAATGACTGGAGCATCGTACAAGAGGATCTTAGAAACCGCTTTTCCCCAATTTAGCAATTTGTTTGGACCCATAGCATGGACTTACTAGCAAGATAATGCTCCAATTAATGCCAAAGCTGGAAAACATTGGATTCATAAACAAAATGTGAAATTTTGGCATTGGCCCCCATAATCGCCCGATCTAAATGTAATAGAAAATCTCTGGGGGCGACTTGGACGAAAAGTATACGAAGACCGAATCCACTATGGAACAAAAGAGTTCTTAAAAGACGTGATAAAAGATGCTTGGGTCGCAATTTCTTTAAATCATATAGGGTCGCTTGATCAGTCAATGCCCGAACGTATTTTTTAAGATATTTCCCATATGGGTGGTAACACCCATTTCCAAATCTATTTGTTTTACTATTATTAGTCGTAAATTTGAATAAAAAATCTAAAATTTGTCCCCCTATCCAATTTACAACATACTGGAGTCATATATCACAACAACTAATCACACTACCTTCGAAGGCTATCGTTTTTAACAAATGTACGGTTTGTAGAAGGACGGACTACCTCCTCCTTATATCCTTTCATATGTGACAAGCTGTAATGACTTTTTGATCTCAGTTTTACCCTAACCTCGTGCAATTCCACACATATAAAACATGACTCTCGTCGGATATTCTTGCCATTTTGCCACTTCATGTTACTGTCTATAATCATAATTTATGATTTTTGAATATTGAGCAGTAGATTCTTTCCCTCTTCGTTTTCGTTGCTCACATGAAAAACGAAAAATTAATGATTTATAACAAAATAATCTACATACGTTCGTGTTCATAAAGATTATTCCACATATCGTATACATACATTCATTGTTAGATACTTTTTGTTTACAAGTCATTGCACTTTGTAGTACGGATAGAATGGGTCGGACGGTTGGCGGTCTCTTCGTCTCTGCTCCACCTCGCATTTGAACAAACAAACTCGAATGTCTTTGATGATGGAGAAAATGTAAAACCGACTTCAGTTTTATGCTTCTGCTGTTACTTCAACCTCGACTTCTAGTATTTCTTGCAACATTGCTCTCGTTATATGTAGAAAATACATTTGAAAATTTATACCGGGTCGTCATATCCCCACCAAACGCCAGAGCAATCTGAATGTGATGGCATCCTCGTTGGTAAGCGGTAAGCGTTGTCATCTTGATATCATTAGCATTACAACAGGAGTTATGTTGGCTGTTGCTGTTGTTGTTGTTATTATTGTTACTGCTGCTGTCACTGCCACTCTACTGATATTGTTGCAACATTGTTCGCGTTATCACAATAAACAAACGCTTCATTTAACTCATAGTATCGTTAGTAGTAATCGCCCTCTCATATGCTGCTGCTGTCGTTGCTTTTGTATTATCAGGAACTTGATGAGGAAGAAACAGGAAAAAATAAAGAAAGGAATTGAAAAATAGTTGCAGCAACAACTAACTAAAGTATACCAGGAGCAGGAAGGAATTATACGAAGCGCAGAGAGAAGATGACGAAGAAGAAAAATTTAAATACTTGTTAGAATCCAAGCCAAACATGTTTGTACTATAGAAACTCGCTGTCTCACTCCTCATATGCAGATGAGCTGATGAGGATTATGTTGATGTTCATTTTTAGCATTTATTCTATGGGTATGGGTTATTCCATATGGAAGACAAGAAGATAAGGTTGGTTATGAGTTTATAATTTGCAGATGCCTTCTACACAAATATGGGGTTTTTAAGCAGAATTCGTTGCGGAGCTAACGTCGAATCTGGGGCGTCGGCTCCGGAGAATAATGTTGACAGCAACATTGAATCTGACAACTTTAAGAGCAGAATCGCGAGCCGAAATCCAAAATGTAAGCTGTCGGTCGACGGCTCGCAAATTTGGCCACATGTTTATATTTCTAAGCAGGCTCGCGGTCCTAGAGCCTATATGTTAGGTCTCAAAAATGTAATTGCGGAAAATGAGCAATTGTTGAATCAAAAATATATTCCTTTGTGATAAATAAATACAATATTTTACCAGACCCGAAGAAGGATTACAACAAACGATATGTGGTAACTCTAGACTTAAAAATAAAATAAAATATATGTCAAGCCGAGCCAATGTCAACCCTGGTCTTAAGTACTAAGCTCGATGTTTAAGACGGATGTATGTACAGTAAAGTAGGGCATTTTCTATGTACGTATTAATACCAATAAGAGACCAATAATTTTAGCTGAATCCTACCCCTCCCAATAATTCAACATATAAGTAGATTGCAGCTTCTCACTCAACAAAACAACTGACCTGGCTATATTAAAACGTGGCCGTTGGTGGTGCAATGGGTAATGTGCGCGGCTTTGTATATGAGAACGTGGGTTCCATCCCTGCTCTGACCACCTTAAATTTCTTTCGGCGGCGGTCACCTCGCATAGTGAAGCCGACACTATCGCCATGAAAAAGCTTCTCAAAAATACCATTTGGAATAGGAGTAAAAACTGTAGGTCAAAATCAGTGAGTAGAAAACTAGAAACCGCACAGCTCACTGGTTGTGAGAAGCCATCCCCAATTCCTTCACGGGATGTATTGGGAAACCTATTTATTTATTTTCTTAATGTCAACTGAGATTTACTTAAAAAAAGGAAACTATATCTGGTCTCTTTTTGAGGTTAGGACAACAACATTCAAATGTTTTTAACCCGCATTGAAACTTGAATTTCTGTGCAACCGCTTGGATGGTGTTTGAGGTTCGGAAAACTGTGTTAGTTGTCTAATTTGCACAATCTCCTGCGTTTTAGATACAGCTGTTGATACATCTCTATGCAGAATTACATGAGGACACCCGGTTGGAACGAAGTTATGTACTGGTTAGTTCCAACACGCCCAAGGCGCCCGTTGAAAAATACTAGAATTTAAATGGATCTTTAAGAAAAGATACTGATTGTAAAATGAAAATTTTTTTTTAAGAATTTTTTTTTTATTGTATGCATTTAAAAAAAAGTATATTTTTAGGTCCTTTTTGTAAGAATATGTATTATATTTTCCCGAAAAGGTCCTTTCTTTAATGCAGGTCCTTTCTTATATGTCTCTACTTCTTTTATTAAAAACTAATGTTTTTTTTTTAAGAAGATTAACCATTTTTAATGAGAGGTACTTTCTGTAAGAAAAAGCCTAAGAGTATGCATTTTTTTTACAAAGAAGTACTTTTTTAAGAACAGGTACTTTTTAAAGAAGTGGTACTCTTTTCAGGAAAAGGTTATTTTTTAAGAAAATGTACAGCTTTTCAGAAAGGCTACTTATCTCAAGAAAGAAACGGTATTATTTTATTTTTAAGAAAAGGTACTTTTAACAAAAGGAATTTTTGTAAGAAAGGGCATTTTTGTTAAGAGAAGGTATTTTGTTTTTTAAAGGATCGTTTTTTGTTAAAAAATGGGATTTTTTTATAATTGGTCCTTTCTTCAAGAACAGGTACAATTTTAAGAGTTATTTTGTTTTACATAATAGGTTCTCTTGAAAGCAAAGTTAGTTTTTTAAGAAAAGGCAATTTGTTGTAAGATAATGTACTTTTTTAAGAAAAGGTATTTATTTAAAAAATTACTTTTGTTAAGAAAAGGTACTATCTTTTTAAGAAAATGTACTATTTTTAAGAAAAGGTACTTCGTTAAGAATATGAAAACGTTTTATTTTTGAGAAAATTTACTTTTTAAAAAAAAAAAACGTCCTTATTTAAGAAAATGTTCTCTTTTTTAAACTTCTTTCACTTTTGTTTTTCTAAATTTACCTTTTATTCGGTTCAAAACTACAAAATGTAATAAACAGGCTCCACCTAGAAAATTTCCCAGGCACAAACCAAACGAAATGTACGAGTGTAAGAGTATATGTGCTGCCAAATGTACTTCCATGCTCAGGGTTGTATTTCATGGATTTGCCAGTCTTGCACTTTGGCTTTTCTAAATTTACTTTTCATTGGGTTCAAAACTACAATAATACACAGGCTCCACCTAGAAAACTTCCCTTTAAGGCAAACAAAAAGTACCTAATATAGTTGATAATAATGGGTTGTAATAAAGTAGTTAAAACAAGTGGTTTAAAATTTTTTCATTTAGCCCCCATCCCGCAACGTGCGATAAGGAACTTTGTTCCAATTACGTATACTTGCATTGAATGAATTACTTGCTTTTGTTTCATGAAATGGGAGTATGTTGCTCTTTTGATTCTCCTGTCTTTGCTGTCTCTCACGAGTTAGTTTTCAGAAGGTTTCAAATTCTCCAAATGCGACAACGTGGCTAATGTGTTCCGGTGGGAAATAACAAAAATTCTGACAAAGTCAAAATTTAGGAACCGTTACCATTTTTGAACGTTATATTGTGCAAATGTTGAATCTGTTTTGAAACTAAGCAGAGCTTTCACTCTTTATTTCTTATTATAATAATTAGTTAAAAGGCAAGAACACTCGCTACACTAACTCCTGTGTATATTCGTTTTTGTCTAATACAATAATTGATAATGGAATTGTCAATTAAATTTTGTAAATTTACAAATCTAGTTGATGCAAGCCAAGATCGGCTTGAATAGTTGTGGTTTTTATTCAGTTTCACAAATGGTTCACCTTTCCGATTTTCTCAGTAAAGGCTCGAGCAGACAAAAACGATATATAAAGATTCAAGAGCTTTAAAACACTTTTTAGTTTCTTTCCTCAAAATCGTTTCTCACTTTCGTAGCACACATATTTACGAAAGACATACACCAAATCCAAGGCAAAAGCCCAACCATTTAACCGTTCGAACCTTTATTTATTCTTTTTTCAATGATCACAAATATTTTCCACTAATATAATTTGTCACAGTATACTTACTTAACCAACCAATCGCTTTTGATGTCCTCTGTCCGTCGAACCATTCTCGACTGAATGAATAAAACTAAAACGCAAAACATCAGTCAGAATAAGAAACACTCAAAATATCTTCAATTTATACACACATTCAGGAATATTTGTGAATCAGTGACTGAGAGAATAATGTAAAAATACAGTTACACACTTATAATATAGAATGTGAATAATCTCTCTTTGCTCTCTTTCCACTCTCGAGAGCATAAACAGTGCAACAAACACCGGTACAATTGTCTCACAAACAAAGGTATATTTGGTTCACAAGCACATATATTATAACCAATTAATCATAATAATTGCAAATATTGGATAGCAAAAACAATGTTTTTCGACACAAATATATTATGTTTGCGACAAGCTCCAAACACACGTTGCATTTGCATCCAGCAAAAACAAGACAGCGTGAGGGGATGCCACCTATAAATGCAGTGCATTGTATTTGACTTAGGAAGTAGGAGTAAGAGATAGAAGAAAATAGGGTTTGTGATGTTTGCCTAAAACTTGCTAACATCATAGAATACACTCGCTGAAAGCTTATTACACATTCGGACTTTTCTATTGGAAAACGAATTCTCTCTGTAGTGAGTCGTTAAATCTATTGACCCAGTGGCAGCAAATGGATGTGATTACCCGGTCAACCTTGACGCACGGTTGAATATTCAATATTTCGGAATGAGATTTTGTATTTCAGAGGAACACAGTCCATGGAAATATCGACAGAACAACGACACACAGCTCACATTTCAACTCTGTTTCAATTAGACAACAGACTTGGCTACTCTGCTGTCACCTACTAGCATCATTACCGATTTCTATACACGGTCTAGAAGCTCCTAGGTGGACCTAAGGACACCAGCCCAAATCAGAGAGTTTTATTCCATCTTCGGCTGGAATATCTATATCACCAGATACCCAGTTGGCAGAATCGTCTCACAGGATCTGGTCATCACCGATTGCTTGAAGACATTTTGGAATATGGCACTCACGTCATGTGTCGGTGAAATAATCTGCAACGACTTAATAATGGAAATTTTAGGGCACGACCAGCTAGAAGACAAAATACATCACTGATGGTGTATAATAGCCCTTCCATGACAAGATGGGCGACAAAAGTCCTGAGTGTGTCCTGATACGACTCTAATGACGACTAGATGGGCGACAATTTATTCGTAAACCGATCTCGATTGATAACAAATTCAATGAAAGTTTCTAATTTTGTTGCTAGGTAAAAGTATCGGGACATAATATTAACTACAAAATATAAAAAGTGGAGACAGGATACTTCAAAAATGACCAGTTTACTGCAGCCACTACAGCGGTAAGGAGGATTTCAAGCGCGTTTGTGTTTCGTTGTATTAATAATTACAAAATAAACAGAGTCGTTTATTTGAAGCTCAACGGCAAGATGGCCGACATTGTCGCTCATCTATTCTCGCACGATTTTGCCGACACTTGTATGAAAATGTCGTCAATGATTTCTATGCACGGTCACCTACATGTCGTAAACGATTTACTTTGTTCGTCCACCCATCGTTTAAGATGTCTTGACGATGCCGCCAACTGGGTTTTCCTCAAATGAGTGTAGAATTTCCTACACCACTTTAAACAGACCAAACACTTGAATGATTCTTTGGACACGTGAAACATGTTTGTTTCAGTGGATATAACACTGTACTTGAATGATTCTTTGGACACGTGAAAACATGTTTATTTCAGTGGATATAACACTGTACATTTCTGCCCAGAACATCAAGAACTTCCGATTCTTCAATATCTACCCCACCCATAGAAATCAACTGCTGACATGGGTCAATTGTGCGCTTGAGCGAACGTATTCAGCACTGCGTCGTACTTGCATTTAATTAGACCCGATTCGCCGGACCCCACACAGAAACCAACTGCATATAGTGGTTGAGTGAATCACTCATAGTCTCCTATTTGTAACCTAACATTTGACCTGGTCACCGTTTTTATATTGTCATCTGCAACCTATCAAACATTGGCATTATATCGTCAAATTACAAAAGAAGTTTACAATTTTGGAAAAAATGGCCCCAGCAACATATTGCGGGAAACATGTATATGTTTGCAAGCATTGTTTTCATGAATTGAAGATCTGGTGCTTTTTTGTTTCTATGTTATCTGTCATGTTTTTGTTTTCAGCAGTTTTCAAAAATCAAAGCCAAATTTGGGTCACCAACTCATATATATTATAAACTATTCAACATTGTACCTCAAACATGTACTTATAATATTGAATATCAACCACAATGTGTTTGGACACAAGTATACTATATTTGCGGCAAGCTACAAACAGCTTATATTTGCATCCAAACAACAAGCAGTGACAAATTTTCCAGCGCGTCTATTTCTTAATACGTTTGAATATGGTAGACAGTATGCAGCTTCATTTTCAGGTAGAGTTTTGTCAGCCTATTTGACGTGTCATTGGATTATATATCTCTTTATACCAAATGACTCACTAAGTGGTTATACGCACTTCTTAAACCTTTTAAAATCATTCTATTACAACTTTCAAGGGTTTTGTGTATTACAGTCTTTCTTATTTATTTAAGGTGATTACGGATTTTAATACTTTCTTCCAACAGGTAGAAAAGATATTTTGTTACTCCTTTAAAGAAATTTCAGTAATTTTATTTCATATTATATTCAATCCCCTTCGTTGAAATTTTATGTATACCTGTTGAAATTGGATGCGGGTATGCAATTGACATTCTTGAAACCGCAAAATATACAAATATGGTCATGATAAATGGAAGGCAATTTAAGCCTTAAAAATTAGATAACGTAAATACATTTTGATGGCGCCGGCGGCACTTGCGTTTTATAGCAAATGTTATGGCGATATTACACATCCTGGTTACCAGTTGAAGTAGAAAGGTTCCATCAGTAAGACTAGACATAAGTGTCTGTAACCAAATGCAAGTAGTGGTAATGAAAATTTGTTTTTTTTTGATTTTTTTTGTTCATTTAAGGAACTACTTTGGGATATTCCAAAGAAAACTTTTCAAACTTGTATTTTATTTGTACACATATGTTAGTGAAAAAAATCATCAACCAATATTTCTTAAACATATTTGTGCAATAAATCTACTTCTGTGTCTGGATTCCCAATATATAGAAATTTATTTTTCATGTGTGAGATGTCCATGGAGCAATTCTCACTAGTGCTTGAATTCCCGGCTTCAAAATAACAACAGCGCAGAATTGTTTGTTTTACTTAATTCTTGTTTCAGGAAAATAAAAAAGAAAATTATTTCAACTACTTATCTACATAACTTGCTTTTTTAAGAAGGAAAGGGCAACTGTGAAAGGGAAAGAAACTCATTTGCTTCATCTAACTACGTCGTTGGTTTTTGCTTACGCAGTCAAGCGAATTAATTGATTTTCAAAGAATTACTGTCGCTGCAAGCAGTCAAACGAAGCAATTACTTTTGACATAAGAGCTGATGCTGCAAGCCGTCAAGCGAAGCAATAACTTTTCACAGCATTGCTGCGAGCAGTCAGTTGTTGTTTATACTTTCTTTGTTTCTGCTTATCTTCTTTACTGTGCAGTACTCGCAGTCGAAAGCAGCATAGAAGCAAAGTGGTGAAAGTTGACATTTGCCTTCTAAATCAGGTCAGTATTTCCTATCACCGGTAGTTTTTAATCTGCTGCAAGTAGGAAAATAATATAGATGCCGTTTGATAGATATAATAATACACTAAATAATGGTATATTGTTTTTCTCTATGTTTCTTGTAATTTTTGAGATAATTGGTGTGAAATTCAGGGTATTTTTGACAAACTTAAGCCGACAAAAATTCAGACTAAGTTACATTCTGGTCAGTAGCAGAATTATTGGATATTATTTGAATCTTTTTCTTTTTTTTTATTGACTATATTACAACCTCATGAGTTCAGACGTCTTACACATATTAATTAAACAAACAAATTAATCAAATTTCAAAATATTCTTCCAACAGGCTCTATCCTTCGCCTTTCCTCGCCAGTTGGTAACACCAAGGTTACGGAGGGGTTCTTCCGCCTGGTCTTTCCAGCGGAGTCTTGGTCATCCTCTTTTCTTGCTTCCATCGGGTACGTTATCAAAAATCTTTCGCGCTGGCTTATCTTCATCCATTCTGATAACATGGCCTAGCCAGCGCAATTGGCCCACTTTGATTCGTCTAGCTATGTCCACGTCAGAATAGAGATTATATAGCTCTGCGTTCCAGCGACGTCGGTAATCGCCGTTTTACCTAACACGACCATATATTTTACGGAGAATTTTTCTCTCGAAAACTCCCAGGTGTTGTTTCTTCCGCTTGCGATAGGACCCCAGTTTCGGAGCGATATGTCAAGACAGGTAAAATGAGAGTCTGATATAGCTGGACTTTTGTCCGTCAAGAGATGGGTTTGTTCCTAAACTGCTTTCTGAGCCCAAAATAACATCTATTTGCAAGCACAATTCTCCTATCTATCTCCAGCATGACGTTGTTGTCCTTGTTCACGGCGGAGCCAAGGTAGACAAATTCATCTATCACTTCAAAATTAAATCAGTTGTCAACGTTCAAGTGCGGATTAAGTCGAGAGGTTTCTCTAGTCGTTGACACCATCAATTTTGTATTGCCCTCATTAACAGCAAGACCCTCCTTCACTGATTCCTTTTCGCTTCTTGAAAATACTGCAGTAACCTCTCGCAAACTTTGCCCAATGATGTCTATGTCGTCGACATACGCCAGCAACATATGGCTTTTCGTGTTAATGGTCTTCTTCGTATTTACTGCAGCCTTTCTCATTATTACCTCCATTAAGATGTTGAAGAGATTCCACGAAAGTGTGTCGCCTTGTCTAAGTCCTCGCTTGGTACAGAATGGTTCAGTGAGGTCTTTCCCCTCTTTCACTGCTGATTTGGTGTTGATCAGCGTCATTCTACAGAGGCGAATCAGTTTTGCCGGAATATAACGTTCAGACATAGCTTCGTACAGCTATCCCCGTATGGGGCTATCGAAAGCAGCTTTGTAATCGGGAAAAAGGTGGTATGTATCGATTTTCTTTTCGTGGGTCGTTTCCAGGATTTGGCGTAGCGTGAATATTTGGTCATTGTGGACTTGCCTGGTCTAAAACCACACTGATAAGGTCCAATCAGATTTTCAATAATTGACTTTAGTCTTTCACATAATACGCTCGACAAGACCTTACACGCGATGGATTAAAGACTGATACCGCGATAGTTGGAACAGACACAAGGATCACCCTTTTTGAATACAGGACATAATACACTGAGACTCCAATCGTCGGGCATAGATTCCACCAGCCATATACCGCATATCAGTTGATGCATGTTGGCTATTAGTCCCTCGAGACCTGCCTTAAAAGTTCAGCGGGTAGGCCATTCGCACAAGCGGTTTTATTATTCTTCAGGAGGGAGATCGCCGTTCTTATCTAGCCTTGGTTGGTGTTTGGGGGGGGGGGGGGGGGGGTGTGGGTACAATCTACACTATCTTCCACTATCATTACCTCCTGATATTCAGTGGAAGAATCTGAGTGGAGTAGTGCTGAAAAGTGGTTTCTCCACTTTTTGAGCACACACTGCTTCTCAGTCACCAGATTCCCATTCTCGTCCTTGCAGAAGGGCAGCCCATTATTATTTGAATCTAGGGTAGACCTAATCAGCTGGCCACGTCTTCAAAATATTTAAAATAACGGGCTAACGACTCTAATAAATCGCTGACGACAAATCTATAACAGTCCAAGCAACTCATGGCGACATGTTAATACAAGTGTTCACAAATCCGTACACGATCTAATGAAAGACACTTCGCTTAACGCATCGTTAACGACACTGTGGACACCATATTGGGAATCTTATCAATCTTATCAAGTTATATTTTGAACTATTAACACGAAATTGAAAATACACTTTGGAAGATCTTCTGCTTTTTGTTTCTTTATTCTCAGTCCCGTTTTTGGTTTCATCAGTTTCAACAAACAAAGTCACATTTGGGTCACAAATACATATATTATCAAAAATAAAAATAAAAAAAATCAATGAGTGTTCGAACTCACGGGCGATGTGTTAACACCTTTTTGATACACGGTACCTGTTCGATTTTTATGAACACATTAGTAAATGTTACATTGGAAATTAAAAAAAATGTCAAGCTATTTTAAACATTAATAAATTCATTTAGTATGTATTGATAAAGGTTTGTATGATACCCAGAATGAAGTCAATTCCAAAAGCCATCATACGAATTGTACTTACTTCCATTAGACATAAAATTTAGTTTAAAATTGTTTTGTTTTTGGTTTGAAATCGTTTTTTTGTGCTGAAGGCTCTTTTGCTATTGCACTTTGTTTTATTTTTTATTTAGCTCACTGAAATATTTAGCTCACTGAAACAATTGTTTTTGTTTTGTCATAAACAGAACGACGAAAAAATGTATTGAATAGTATAGAGAACTTATTGCACTCTTTTTTCGCTCTCATTTAGAGAATCTGAGTAAAAGAGCATAAACGAGTGTTATTCTGTTTATAGAATATTTCAATATAAATTCACAATTTCGACAATGTTATTACATAAAACAATACAAAAAGCATAAATGTTTCAAAAGGCATCAATGTTTCATATCAGAATTATGAACTGACCAAATTATGACAAAAATAGAGTAATACGTTTCGAATCATTCGCTAGACGTCACCAGTGCTTTTCAGTCATACAATTCGTTCCATGAGTTCTCTATACTATTCAGTACTCTTTGGCGACGACTACCTGCTTGTTTGTTCGCTGCCGCCACATCAATAGCATCATACTTATTTTCATGCAGAGACAATTGTTGAACAACAACCACGTATGTGATGCTAACGCTGTCTGCTATTTGCATGCGTTCACTTCACTGTTAATATATTAAAAAATACCTGGGGCAAAGTACCTACCATGATTTTAAATCAAAAATTCAAAAATATCATATATACTCATGTCATTATGAAAATGATTGTAAACTCCAAATAGTCAGGTAGCTGCAGATAATTTAACTGGGATTTTGAAACCATAAAATGATCTTGCATGTTGAAGGCATCATGTTTTCCAATTTAGCAAAACCACTGACCTACACAGACAATATAACTTCTTTCTTAGGTGGCCTCAAACAACCCAGAGTGGTCAAGGACCTTGCAAAATGAGGATAACATGTTTTTCCAAGCGGTTCGATCTTCAGGTTTCTTCTCCAATTGGTAACACCAAGGTCTCGCAGGCAAAATTTCATCTGGTCTTTCCAGCGAAGTCTTGGTGGTCGCATTTTTCGATATCCTTCAAGTATGTCTTCGAATGCCTTTCGCACTGCTTCATTCTGATCCATTCTATTGACAGGGTCTAGCCAGCGTAAACGCGCTATTTTGATACGCCTAACAACGTCAATGTCGGGATACATATCATAGAGCTCCGTCGTCGATACTCGTCGTTTTCTACTATATGTAGGACCATATATTTTTCAGGCATTTTCTCTCAAAGAATCCCAAAGATATTTCAGCAGCATGCGATATTACCCAGGATTCAACGCCATAAAGCAGGCCAGTTTGTATGAGTGTCTGATATAGTTGGATATTCGTTTCTCGAGAGAGGGTTTTAACTCTGAAGTGATTGCTTAGCCCGAAATAACTCGCGTTTGCATGCACAATTCTCCGTTTTATTTCCAGACTGATGTTATTGTTTCCGTTAACGGCATATCCGTGGTAAATAAATTCGTTCATTACCTCGAAATTATAACTGTTATCAACGTTCACCCTTTCATCCAATCGGGTCGATGACCTGTTTGCCGAAACCATTGAATTTGTCTGGTTCTCGTTTATAGACAAACCGGCTTTTACTGATTCCTTCTCAATTCTCGAAAATACTGCAGTAACTCCTCGCAGATTTCGCCCAATGATGTCTAAATCATCAGCATAGGCGAGCAACATTTGGCTTTTGCTGCTGACTGTTTTATTAGTTTTTCTGCAGCTTATGTCACGAAGATCTCAATTTTGCCTGAGGCCTCGCCTCGGTGAGATCTTAACCAATCTTTTCTGCGGATTTCGTGTCGGTCAGTGTCATTCTACAAAGGTGTGTCAGCTTAGCAGGAATACCAAACTCCCACATAGCTTGATACAGTTTTCCCCATTTCGGGCTACCGAAGGCAGGCTTATAATCTACAAAGTGTTGGTATGTGTCGATTTGTTTTTCGTGGGTTTTCTCCAGGATTTGTCGAATTGTGAATATCTGGTCGCAGGTTGACTTTTCAGCCAAGAAATTGTAGTTCTTACTTTGTTCTTAAGCCGGGAAATTTCAGTTCTAACTTCGCTTTGGCTAGGACGGGGTAGTCGACGCCATCGTCCTGTATGTAATCCACACCGTCATCTGTACTGAAATCTCCTGGGACAAGTAAAGCAGAGGAGAGATCTCTCAATATTCCCACCGTACTCTGCACATCCCGTCCTTCTCTCTACAAAGTAGGGCCCTGATCCATTTCCTTTGGTTTGTCTTTCTAGGAAACCCAATCATTTGTCACTTAGAAAAATGTATCAGACCTTGAAAGCTTGTAGTATGCATACATTGACATTCAAAACTACCACTAAACTAAGTTTTCTAAAATTCAATTAATTTTTGAATTGTTATGATAAAATTACTTGTAAATCTAAATACAATATTTGATAAACTTTTTAATTAACTCAATTAAATAATTTAAAATTCCTTGGAAATTAGATTAACTAAATATTTAATTGCATTAACAAATATATTTGTTTGAATTATCCCCTATGACTCAACTAATTATATACGTAATATAATATTCGGTTTTTTTGACTTTTCACTCTGGCAATGTCTTACAATTTATTTAATTGATACCATCAATATCTTTATCGGTGCAAAAGCAAACAAGTATTTAATTGAGAATGTTTAGTTGTTAATTCAAATGGAAACCCCCATCTTTTTCTATTAAACTTGTTACGTGAATCTTTTCTAATGTTATTTTTTATAATTTTTTTCTACATAGAATAAAATTGCATTTTCGTTTTTCCTGTTTATGTCGACGTTTTCGTTTTTTACTGGATTTTATCATTTTCTCTTAGCTTTTGTAGATTATTGCAACACAAAAACTAATGACTTAGCTTAAGATCTTACGAAATAAAAGAGTGACACAAAAACAAGGCAATCATCCTTTTGCAACGAAGGGTGATTGGATGAGAAACGACAAAAGAAACTTTCCTTACAGTGAAGGTTTTAAATATCCTTTCCTCTTGATGAAGCAAAACAATAAAATTGCAAATAATCTTCGCATAATGCCAACACGCCCTTGACACAAACATCAACGTGTTCGTTGCGTTATTACACACAAATAATATGCAATGATTATGAGTAAATTAAAGCCGGCACAGTGTTACGCATACCCTTGATGGCATAATGATATGGTGAGATTGAAGGTTTACTGGCACGAGAAAAAGGGATCAGTACATATGATTGCGTAGCACATTTGTATACTGCTATTGATATGGGTTCGACAAAAGGTCTCGTTAAGACAAAGGATTTTCTCAAGTGGCCTTTTACAGTACACAGTTATTGAAAATCGTGATTTATAGCAATAGTTTGGAGAGGTTTTGTTGTTCTTATAGTTTAGGTAACAAAATAATTTTTAGAAATAAATGAATAGATTTTTAGTAGTTCATAAATAGAGTGTGATATCCACATTTGCCGATTTATCTGTTTGCGTTGTCCTCCGGATATGATATCTCAGCCTGTGTGTATGTATTCATAACGTTCCCTTTTAATAACGTAGCTCGCGTAATGTAAATTGTACAGAAGGGTGTACGGGAATACAAAAAGTGGTTCACTTTGAATTTTTTTAATGAATTGATTAGAATTCCATTCAATTGAATTGAATTGACTTGAATTGAATTGAATTGTATTAAATTGAGTTGAAGTGAATTGATACGAATTGCATTGAATTGAATGGAATTGGATTGAATTTAACTGAATTGAATTGAATTGAATTGAACTGAATTGAATTGAATTGAATTGAATTGAATTGAATTGAATTGACTTGAATTGAATTGAATTGAATTGAATGGAATGGAATGGAATGGAATGGAATGGACCGGAATGGAATAGAATGGAATTGAATTGGATTGAATTGAATTGAATTGAATTGAATTGCATTGAATTGAACTGAATTGAATTGAATTGAATTGAATTGAATTGAATTGAATTGAATTGAATTGAATTGAATTGAATTGAATTGAATTGAATTGAATTGAATTGAATTGAATTGAATTGAATTGAATTGAATTGAATTGAATTGAATTGAATTGAATTGAATGGAATGGAATGGAATTGAATTGAATTGAACTGAATTGAACTCAATTGAATTGAATTGAAGTGAAAAAAATTGCATTGAACTCAATTGAACTGGATTGAATTGAACTGTATTGAATTGAATTTAATTGAATTGAGTTGAATTGAATTGAATTGAATTGAATTGAATTGAATTGAATTGAATTGAATTGAATTGAATTGAATTGAATTGAATTGAATTGAATTGAACTGAACTGAACTGAACTGAACTGAATTGAATTGAATTGAACTGAATTGAGTTGAATTGAAATGAATTGGATCAAATTGGATCAATTGAAATGGAATGAAGTGAATTGAATTGAATTGAATTGAATTTAATTGAATTGAATTGAATTGAATTGAATTGAATTGAATTGAATTGAATTGAATTGAATTGAATTGAATTGAATTGAATTGAATTGAATTGAATTGAATTGAATTGAATTGAATTGAATTGAATTGAATTGAATTGAATTGAATTGAATTGAATTGAATTGAATTGAATTGAATTGAATTGAATTGAATTGAATTGAATTGAATTGAATTGAATTGAATCGAACTGAGTTGAATTGAATTGACCTGAATTGCATTAAATTGAATTAAGTTGAGTTGAAGTGAATTGAATTGAATTAAATATAATTTAGTTGAATTGAAATGGAATGCATTTAATTTATTTTAATTGGATTGATTTTAATTGAAGCGAATTGAATTGAATTGAATTAAATTTGATTGAATTGAATTGAATTCAGTTAAATTGAAATGAATTAAATTTATTTGGATTGGATTGTATCGAATTGAATTGAATTGACTTGAATTTAATTGAAATGAATTGAATTGAACTGAATTAAATTATATTAATTTCAATTAAATAAAATTAAATTATAATAAATTCAATTCAATTAAACTAAATAAAAGTAAATTAAACTAAGCTAAATTAAATTAAATTTAATTTAATTAAAATAAATTAAATTAAATGGAACATAAGTTAATTGAATTCAATAGAAATGAATTTACTTCAATTGAATTCAATTTTATTGAATTAAACTTAATTGAATTGAGTTGAAATGAAATGAATTTAATTGAATTTAATTGGATTGAACTGAATTGAATGGAATTGAATGGAATTGAATGGAGTTGAATGGAATTGAATTGAATTGAATTGAATTGAACTGAATTGAATTGAATTGAATTGAATTGAATTGAATTGAATTTAATTGAATTGAATTGAATTGAATTGAATTGAATTGAATTGAATTGAATTGAATTGAATTGAATTGAATTGAATTGAATTGAATTGAATTGAATTGAATTGAATTGAATTGAATTGAATTGAATTGAATTGAATTGAATTGAATTGAATTGAATTGAATTGAATTGAATTGAATTGAATTGAATTGAATTGAATTGAATTGAATTGAATTGAATTGAATTGAATTGAATTGAATTGAATTGAATTGAATTGAGTTGAATTTAATTGAGTTGAATTGAAGTGAGTTGAATTGAAATGAATTGAATTGAATATAATTTAATTGAATTGTGTTGAAATGAATTGAATTGAATTGGATTAAATTTAACTGAAATGAATTGAATTGAGTTGAACTAACTTGAATTGAATTGAAATTAAATGAATTAAAAGGAATTGAAGTGATTTGAAGTGAATTGAATTGAGTTGAATTGGGGTTAAATGTTAATACTGTTTTTTCACAAAAAATTTCGTTTACTGTGTTCTGCCGTTACTTATAAGGAATAAACACGTTTAGGTACAAATTATTATTTCTTTGAGTTACGAAACATTTAGTTAATTTTTTTTTGAGACAAATTTTACAAGAAATTGGCTAAGTGTATGGACAAAGTAAGTAAAAGAACAAGCAGCTTCATCAATGTGAAATACTTTTCTTGTTTTTTATACTGCAGGATAATGTTCTTCACAATATATAGCGGAAAGTGCTTTTTAATATTTAATGTAAATTTCAATTGTTCTTCGGCTGCGGCTACATTTCTTTGAAATTATTTCATTCAAATTAATAACAATTTGTTACACCGTGTATGCCCTCCTCTCCCGTCCTTGCAACAATAGAACATGTTCAACAACATCATTAAAATGTGCATATATGAACGCCTCCTAACGTACATTAGTGTACACGTTAGAAATGTCGATTCATGTTACAGCTCTTAGAAACCTCCATCCGTGTGTCTAAGTAGTGGGTACATTCAACCACGTTCACAGACCTTGGCAACATCTTTATTTGTATCCAAATCAGCTATAGATTTACATGTAAATCCAAAAGGAAATTTTTGATTTCTCATTTAGAGTTGCCCCACACCGAACCTCAACCGTTGCCACCGCCACCATCATCAACCTACTAACTACACTTTCCAAACATCATCAGGCATTACACAAAAGCTTCCGTTCCATCTTAGTCCTTTTGTTTGACGCTTCACTCACGTACGCCTCCCAATGCCGCCCACAAATTTATTGTTCCCCTTTGTAGCCAAAAGCAAGATAAAAATGGATTTCTTTTTCTTAGACTTCATCTTTGGCAAACAAAATATCCATTGAATAGAATATCCTAAAGTCGTGAATTCATCGCTTCAACCTTAGTCACAGCCAGCCTCATCATCGTCATCTGAGAATCATCAAGAATTGGTTTTGTGGCGTTTCATTCGATCATTTGCGTTTTATATTTTCCTCGTTGTTGGAGCGGAATGAGACGTGGCATAATGATTGTTCACAACCATCGAGGAACATGCAGAGACATTAAGTCGCATCTGGGGGTACCACGACCGACGCACCCAGATGCGTGAGTCTATTATTTTGTTTGCATTGTGGTTATTTTAATGATGTGCCATAAGTGACGTCATTTGTTGTGTTTTTTTGTATGTATGTTTGTGTGTGTGTGTGCATATGTTTAGAAGAGGTTTCAAATATCATACATAGTATATATTCCTCTGAACAAACATATCCCTTTTACATGTTTGCCAAAACAGTCATAGATTTCCGTTTATTTGCGAATTAAAGGGTTTTGCTGTAGGTCGTAATATGTGCATTAGGGTGGCAATGACATGTATGGAGGAAAATATATTTTCGAAGTTTAATAAAATCCAGGCGGATTCTTGCTCCTTATGGTCTAAAACTGACTCGGTGAAAATTTAATCAAAGTTTTCGGATTTTGGCAATTTGGGTGAAAATTCGTATACACTAGAAAATCTTCATTCCTCGATGTATTGTAAAAAAAATTTGCACATGGATTTAGTTTAACCTGAATATAAACTGGATACAGTTTGAGTAAAATCCTACCACTCTAAGGGTTCCAGTTTTAATTTGAAAAAATTTGCAATTTTTAACAAAAATTAAAATTTGGGTTTTTCAGTTTTTTCCAAAAATTGTATCTAAATGAAAAAAATATTTAACTTGGATTTCAATGGCTTCTTTAGACCTTATTTTTGAATTTGACCCACTGTCGCCAAGTAAAGGATTCTCATTCCATTAAATACATTACAGACAAGAACCCTTGAAATGCACATTAAAAATTTACACGCAGAAAGTTCAAAATTCTTCACTAACATTGGAATATTCGTTGTTAATATCTGTTGTTATATTCAGGGCTGCGATTTGTTAATTTGCATTGGATTTTAATTTTCATTTATTTCGAATTTTCATTAAAATCCAATAGGCAATTATAATAATTTGAATTTCCATTTGCTCAGGCAATGCAAATTAGAGTTGTGTAGTTCACGAACGAACTAGTTCAATTGAACGATTCACTCTTGTGAACTAGATGAACTAGTTCACACTGTTCCGCTCTTTTGTTTCAGTAGTTCACTTGTTTCAGCAGCTTTTTGTATTTCAGTTGTGCTCACTCAATTTGCACAAAGGTGCGTAATATTCCAATATTTGTGGAATAGATATGTAACGGCTTCTACACAATAACTACAGCGCTAATCACCACTTTTATTCCAAAATATAATATTTCAGAAACGGAATAACCTAATCGTTAAGTCGACCTTAAATAGGGCGATTTAGTATAAACAAATATCATAGTATCCAAAACACTTTAGAAATCTGCAAAAATCAAATTATTTTCGCGATCATTCGCTCCGATTGAACTAAAACTACAATTTGAACTGCAATGAGCTCTTTAGTTCACAGCTCATATGAACTGTTAAACTGAAATGCTACAATGAACTAGTGAACTAAATGAACGAACTAGTTCATTCTGAAGAGCTGAACTAAAAAGAGCGCTCACTTGAATGAACTAAAATTCCCAACTCTAATGCAAATGCAGATTGTGGAATCGGATGCCAATTGTAATGAAATATGGCAACACTTTTGATATTTTGAATTTGTTTGACTGCTGGCAATTCTGTTTTAAAAGTATGTAGAGGTGAGTGGCTTCGATTGGTGTTGCCTAGTGTATTGAAAAACTTGGTTTCTCAACAATGTGGTTTTTCGGTTTCTTCGAATATTCCGATTTTGGAGAAACCGGTTTTCTGTTAAACCAAGATACAAAAACCGGTTTCGGCTTCTATGACAAAATGGAAAAATATGCGTTTTAAAAAAAACGTTTATTTTTAATTCAGTCTTTTTGAATTTTGAGATCGAAAATACTGTTCGGAAGCGGTGTAAAATTGCAGGTCCCAATCAGAGTGGGTTAGCCCATGCCTTCATGGGATATAACGCGAAACTAATGTGTGGGATGTGTATAATTTGGAATTTAATTTCGCTTTTAAACAAATACTAATATAGACCCGGTACCCCATTCGACCAACCCATTTTTTCAGTACATTTTCGATTGTTGGCCTCTATATTGAGTTTTAAGGTCTCAATAGATTCGGGATTGTATATGTAATAATACTCTAACCGAAGATAATACTCTAACGGGTTCAAATCGCGCCGCCAATGGAATTCCTAGTTTCGGCTGATTATGCGGTTTTCGAACACAGTGCTCAAAATATGGGTTGTAATGTTCGCTGTGTGGCACGTAGCGCAGTCCTGTTAAAAAGATATGTCGTCCATGTCATCCCCTTCAACTTTTTGGAACAAAAAATCGTTGAGTATGACATGGTTATGCTCTTTGTCTTCGGTAACGGCGGCTCCTTGCACATTTTCGATGAAATGGCGCCATGCTAAAAACCGCATCAAACAGTCACTCGTTGTGGATGCATCGGTCTCTCCTCGACGATTCCGTGGATTTCCGAGCCCCACATGCGACTATTTTATTTGTTATCGTACCCCGAGGTGGAAATGACCCTCATCGGAGAATATGATTTTTCGGAGTAAATGCTTCAGCCCATTCGTCGAAGCTAAAACGCATCGGATGGGCAAAAGCAGGTGGGTTCTATGCCACAGGTGATTAACCTTAGAGTTGGAAAAACATGCTGAATACAGTAAGAAAGAGAAATAGCGATAGATAACTGGAAGTATGTAGGGTTGCTCAAAGCATTTTTCACACATTTGCCTTTGTGCATTGAATCCAAAGTACAAAACTCATCAGCTGAGAGTATTTTTGTGATAATTACATCGAGGAAATAAAGCAAAATGCAATGAAGTGTTAGAGTAAAAATATTTATAAAGATTGCAATTAAAACACAAAGTTAATGGAATAAAGAATTTTCTCATTCTGCATGGGTTGCCAAGGCTGTATAAGTCTTGCTCCAACTTTTTCCAGTAGCTTTTCTTCGTTTCCGGTCGAAGACAAACAGCTTTTGCAGACTCAATGTATATTACTCTATGGGCACGAGGCTTCAGTTGTTGGACAAATTGGTCTTTATAAGTTTTCCTACCGAGGTCTTAATGCAAAATTCTTCGCCATGCAGTGAGAGAAATACTCAATTGCTGCACGCTGAAAAATCTGTATTTTGTTGTTGTTTGGATGCAAATATAAAGCGTGTTTGGAGTTTGTCGCAAATATAATACACTTATGGCCAAGCATATTTTGTTTGCTATTCAATATTACATGTTTGAGACACAATATTTAATATGTTAGAATATATGTGTTTGCGACCCACATATATTTATGTTTGTGATACAAATACAGCTGTTTTTGTTGCACTGTCTATGCTCTCTCGAGAGCAAGAGAATAAAAGAGGGGCAACGAGTGTGTATAACTTGTACATATTTATCTGTATTTTTGTATTATTCTCTCAGTCAGTGAGTAATAAATATTCCTGAATCAGTGTTGCCAGATAAAGTCGGTCACAAATCGTCAAATTGGAGGTGCAGAAATCGTCAAATCGTCAAAATAATTTTTCGAAATCGTCAAAAAATCGTCAACATTAAAAACTGCAATTACTGTACCAAATTTCAATATTTTTGTGGGGGGAAAACAGTAAAACAAAGCAATTAAATCAATATGTTATAGTAATATTTTTAATATTCATATATCTTTATTTAAACTCTATTTCGAAATTTCTTCAACTATTGGTCAAAAACAACGAACAGAGTTGACAAATATGTGTACGAACACAATCGGAGCGTTAACGTAGGCGGTGCACATTTTTACACGTATTCTTTTGGAAGAAAAACAAAAGCTGGCATTTGACGTCGCTTCTGGCGTAAACGACAAAAAGTAGAATTCTTTTTATTTCCCTGGCATCAAGACGCAGAATGTTGGCGGCTTAATACAAAAATTGGTATGTGTTGAAAAACGTTTTTCTATTTTTCTGACAATAAAAATTAAATTATTTAAAATTTCTGAAAGAAATGTGAACAGGAATTGTAAATTTATATTTTATAGGGTAAAAAAGAAGAGTCGATGCAGTTTTTGTCCTTCATGAATAATTTTCATTAACCCCTAATTGGCTGACCCCCGATTCAATTGTGTGAATTTGATTAAACGTCACACAGATAATATTTAGGGTATTTATATTATTGACACGGTATGTTTTATACATTAATATCGTAAGTTTTTAATAGTTCTACACTTCCTCAGTTCGTCTACAAAAATGAAATCTCGATAATTCTATTATTTCAGAAAGTGTTTAAATATATATAGCTGTCGCTCCTGCGTTACCAACAATTTCAATTTTGGAATAGACTAAAAATCGTCATTCCAGAAGCTGAAATCGTCAAATCGTCATTTTATGTTTTTGTGACTAAAAATCGTCAAAATGACGATAAATCGTCACTTCTGGCAACACTGTCCTGAATGTAAGTGAAAAATGCAAAAGAAATCAGTGTTACTTATTTTGGCTGATATATTGCGTTTTAGTTTCATGTATTCAGTCGTCAATGGTTCATCGGACAGAGGATACCAAAAGCGCTTGATCAGTGAAAAGAATAAACGAAGGCTCGGACGCTTAAATGGTTCGTGATGTTATTTTGGTTTTTGTATGTGTTTCGCATATATGGATGTGTGCTAACAAAGTGAGATACGATTTTGAGGAAAGAAACTGGAAAGGGCATGTTTGCCAGTAAACATGATGCTGTTTATATTTAACCACGAGTGAGTTTGCGACTTGCAAACATATTAATGTTTGAAGTGTGTTCCAAACATATACATGGTTCCTGCAGAATATGTTTGGGAGAATATTTTAGAGAGGTCGTTATTTGTTAGCGTGTGCGAACTGTGGCATGTTGATGACCGTTCGAGTTATTTTATATGCGTACGAGTTATTTTGCCTAATAAGGACCCGGATTGATGAACACGTTTCGCAAACTGATCCACAGACTGTGTTGATAGGACTCTATTTCTATCGAATTTATTTCGTAGATTTTTTTTAGCTTGAGATGAAGATTCAGCTCTTTGGAAGAAAGTTTTTAATATTTCCCAATTTTCTTCGTAAATTTCTAGCTTTTAATTAAAAATCTGTCACTTTATAAATTTGAAATTCGGAATAATGAGGTGGTTCAAATCCAAATTTCACATGGCCCGTCCTTTTTTTCCTTACATTAAACTTATTTTACCCATTACATCCCTTAGAGAAAAATCTGTGAGCTGTGTGTTATCTTTCAGACTTTCGCAACCCAATTGTTCAAGAGCTAACGTGAAACCCTTTAATAATTTCAGTCTGTCAACTAATAATTTCTGGCCTTGATCAGCGTTATTGTTACAGCAGAGAATAGTCGATAAGACATTATGCGACTTAAAGTTTGGACATTATTTGATTTATTCACTTGTTTCAGAAATTTTTAACATTACAATTTTAGCAGCCTTACGGAAATTCCCTTTAGTTATGCCTTAAACTCAGACTCATCGATATGCGTTTCCTCCTCACTACAATCTCTTTCACTTTCTTCCTTCGCTCGCATGCACATCAGTTGTGGGCCACCTTCTGTGCCATTCATGTTTCGAATTTGGCACGCTGTATGCGTCTTAATGAGCCTCCCCAACACAAATACTCGCATGGCAAACATATGGGGCGTGTTCGCTCTTTTACCCATATGGGTGGGTAAGAGGGTCGTGTGTGCGTACGTGCGTGAGTGTGAGTGCTTGTGACTGGCGCGCAACTAACGGGATTGTAAATTACACATGTCTTATGCAGATGTCAATTCCAACGAATTTTCGAACAATAAATAATTGACATTTTTTTTTTTTTTGTTGCTGTGTTTGACAATTTGTGTTGGTTGACAAAAGAATAAGGAAAAATATTCAAACAACCTCAAATAATCAGAGACATGCATGGGTATTTAGAGATTGAATAGCAATACAAATATTTTAGCATTTAAAATATATTTATGTACATATGTAGATACAAATGTACCTTTATACCTCAAATTAAAAGACTTGTTAAAACATTAAGTAAGCGGTGCTAGTAGATGACTATGGGTTTGAATGAAAGAATCCATTGTTCAGGGGTTTTGAATAACAATACAATATCAGTATCAATATACCATAATTTGACTTTCTCCACGTTATACCTAAATCTTCACCTCACTACACAGAAAAAAATAAATTTCGTATTTGAATACGAAATTCGTTGATCTGAATAAAAAAAATTTTAATTTTCAACCTACAACGAAATTTATGGTATTGAATACAAAATTTGTAGATCGTTTATCGAAAATATTTTTTTTTTCACTCGATAAAGAAAACATCATATTGACTACAGAATTTGTAAGTTGTTTATCGGAAGTCATTTTATTTTCACTCGATAAAGAAAATATCATATTGACAAAAAAAATTTGTTGATTCCCTTAAAACAATATAACAAAAGTGATCGTTGCATTAACAAGAACATTGATCAATTTAATAAAAATTACCAACAAAATTATTTGTTCACTTGATTAAAATTTTTGTCAAATTGGAAACAAAATTATATAATATATTTATCAATCTAGCAAATAATTTTGTCAGTTTGTTTATTTTTTTTGATTTTTTCCACAGATATGACCTTTTGCCTTATTGTAAATTAAAAGATTTTTTAGTTTAATGTTGTTTTATTTAGGCGTAAAAACTTAAACTTAACAGAAAGTAATCCATTTTTAAAACATATTATTAAAGTATGTATATATATTTTTCTATTTACATTTAAATTCTGTTAGTACTTTAAAGAAACTCAAAAGAATACTCCATTTTTAAAACATATTATTAATGTATGTACATATTTTGCTAATTTTTCTATTTACATTTAAATTCTGTTTGTACTTTTAAGGAACACAAGTTAAGCAATAAAAATAGAAGTTTAGTCTTTGTGCATAATATTATTAATGAAAGTTAGTACCTTAGAATTTTTCATATTATTGTCTATTTCTTAAAAAGAAGTTTGTAAAAAAGTATAAAATATAACCGATTCGCTTGGAAACTCCAAAATAAATACAAAAAATATTTTAAAAAGAATATCAACAGCTGTTAATATGTGCATTATAGGATATTTTATCTCATCAAAATATACAAAAAATTGTTTAATATTGTTGAGTTCACTCAAAACTAATAACCGTGGCTGAATGTTTTGCTTTTGCAATTTAAGAAGGCTCAATTTTATATTAATTTCTTGCATCGTTTCCGCTACTATGGCAAAGGATTCTTGTAAGTCTGATACTGTGAACTTTTTTCTGGTCTTTGATCCATCTTTTGCGCTGACAACCTTAAGCTGAGGTGGAAGTAGATTATGTAAAGTATACAAAATACAAAATACTTTCGATTCTAGAAAGAGAAATGAAACAGTTTAATTAGAATTAATAATTGTAAGGCTAAAATAATATCTTACCTTCATCATTTTCACGCAATTGTTTAAGGAGCGCTGAAGCTGTTCCCGAGGTCACCTTCGTTTGAAGCATTTTAAGCAATTTGGTTTCCGAACAAGACCATTTCAGTTTAAGATCGGTTGCCCGTGGGTATTTGAGCTTAAAATCGATGGCAATCTAAAGAAATCTTGAACATTAAAAAAACGGACTTTAAATGTTTTAAGACAGTTTTACAAGTTGGTAACCAGAAGGCTTTACATATTCGGGCCATAATTTGAGTACTTCGCTTGTGGTTTTCGACTCTTCTATTTGAAGAAATCGAAGCTGTGAACATTTTCTCCAATATAAGTCCAGTTCTTCATTTGATACTTTTCCGTTTCGAAGAAATTGAACAGATAAAGCAGCATCGGTTTCTGGAACTGAATTTGGATTATAAATTATAAAATTAAATATAAGGTGGTCAAAATCTAACCGAATGTATCTAGCATATTGCTTCTGGATTCTTCGTTGTCGTCAAATACGCAATACAAACGCAATCGTATGCAGAGGAGCAAGGATGCACGTGATGAAGTTTTTCTTGTAACGTCTTTTAATCTAGCATAGTAACAACAAACAAATAACAAATGTAACGGAAAACAGACAAAAAAAAAATCATAATATAATCCAATTGACTATCTTTTTATTCAAATTCATGTTGGCAGTTGATAAATATATTTATCACTTAGTTTTATCGAGTGCTATTTTTAAAAAGTTTGTTTTTGACTAATATTTTAATCACATCGACAAATACCATTTATCACTATATATTTTGTTTTTGAATAAAAATATTGCTGCCGAGTTTTGCTTCCCAGATTTTTCTGTGTATTGAAGTGACGTAATAGCAAAGGATTTTAATTGCAATACTGATGTGACGAAATGGTCTAACACTACTGAAAATGGCAATCAGCTGATTCGTCACAGAGATGGAATATGTTCATTAGCGTTTTTACCACAGCTGTAGAGTCTAACCCAAAATGGGCAACTCCGGGTCCAGTATTTGTAAAATGTACGACTCCGGCATAAAGTATTAAATGATTATGTAAAAACAGGTATTATAGTCATAAGTTGAAACACGTAATTAATATAAAACTTTTCTAAATATTAATGTTGATATACATTCAAGCTGAACAAAATCGGTCTCTGTAACAAATTCTCCCAAACACATTCTGCAGGAACCATATATATTTTTGGAACATACTTAAAAAATGCATATGTTTGCAAGCCCTAAACTCATTTATATTTAAATGCAACCATTAGCATGTTTACTTGCAAAGATGCATAGTTTTACGTGGAACCATATGCGTATTTCGTCCTTAACATTAGTGAATGATGCAAAAATACAGTTATGCAATGGCAATAGCATTAATTGAAAACAATCAATCTTTGCATCCTACGAAGGGATTGAGGAGAGCTTCTAATAACCACTGAGCTGTGCGCTTTATAGTTTTACATTCACTGTTTGGGATCTACAGTTTTACACCGGTTCTGAGCGGTATTTTTGAGAAGTTTTTTTGTGGCGAGGTGGCCGCCGTCGAAAGATATGTTGGGTGGTCTGAGCAGGGACCGAACCCACGTACTCACATAAACGAGCTGCGCACACTACCATCGCCCCACCGACAGATCATAACGATAAAAAGATGAAGAAAATAGAGTACCAAGCACATCTGTCTGTATTTGTCTCACAAACAAAGCTGTATTTGTATAACAAACACATACATTGTATGTATAAGTTTGCAAGCATTGTTTTCATGAATTGAAGATCTGCTGCTCTTTTATTCCTTGGTTGTATGTGACGTTTTTGATTTCTGCACATCTATTATAACCTATTAATTCTGTATTGAGCATCTGTATTGAACAGCAAACACAATACGTTTAAACACAAGTGTACTATATTTGAAAATGCTACAAACACCTTATAGTTGCATCCATACAACAAAAATACCGATTTTTCAGCGTGTATACTTATAGATTTTAAAGAAAATCCTAAACTTGCAGTGAGAGTCCTTCAGTATCCCAAACCACTTTTTTTACTCGTCACAGTGACGAAACTGTTTGGAATATAGAAATTTTTTTAGTTGCGGCAATGAAAAATTTACATTTTTTAAGCAACGGTAATTCTTTAAGATAATATATTTTCTTAAGAAAAGGTACTTTGTTTAACAATATGCAGATATTTTTTTTTGAGTTGATTTAATTTTTTTAAAAAAATGTACTTATTTAAGAAAATTTTCTCTTTTTGAATTTCTTTCACTTTGGCTTTTCTAAATTTACTTTTTATTGGGTTCAAAACTACAATATATACCAAAATAATGGTTACAGGATCCACCTAGAAAACTTCCAATTAAACAAGAAATTTCTCAACATATGTATGTGAGACATCTAGTTAGTCTAGACACAAACCAAAGCAAAAGTAAACAATATAGTTGATAATAGTGTGGATAATAGTGTTAAAACAAAAGTTGTTTAATTTTTTTTTTCATTTAGCCCCCATCCCGCAACGTGCGATAAGGAACTTCGTTCCAAAATGTCATATTGAAGACACCCATTGGTTAAAGCCTCCTACGGATTTAAAAGACTTATTATTTTATTAGTTTCCGATTTATTGCAATTTTTGTGTTCAACGATTTTCTCATTGTGACGAATTTTAAATTTTTTTTCATATTGTATTTTGTTTCATATTGGCTTCAATTGTATTTTGTTTCAAAAATTAGATATTTTTCGATTCGAGACTCCGTTACTGAAATGTTGACTTTTTTTTAATTTTTTCAAGTTTTTGATCAAAAATGGGGATGGGTTGCCCTGAGTAACCCCTTACCCATCGCCGTAGGTAATGAGTAAAAGCCGCTTACCCACTACCCATGTGTAATAGGTCGTCGTGGGTAACTACCCATTTTTTTCACCATTACCCTTGTGGCTCCTGCGTACAGAGCTTTCATCTCATAATAGCTTTGTGATCATTTCAATAAAATAAAGCTTCATTAATTTGATATAAATTGTTGGCACAATTACGTTGTAATCAACACCACAAACTGTTTGTCGATATTCCACTGTTAGCTTAACATTTAGTTCTTCCAAAATTTATATTTCGTAAAAATATATTAGATTTGAAACTAATTATAATTGAATAACAGTGTATTTCGTCGTTATATAGTATTTTTTATTTTAATTCTTACCTGTTAATAATTTTTTAAAAATCTGTGAACCCCTCTTTGGATCAAAATCTCGCTCTTCTTTCAAAAACTGTTGGCCTGTTTATGCCTGTTAAAGGAACAATACGTAAACATTTTTTCAAAAAAAATATTTACGTTATTTTAATGTTTCCATGGTATCTGATTTACAAAAATTTAAAAAAAAAATTTTAAATTTAATTAAATTTTAAATTTAATAAATTTAAAATCAGATACCATTGAAACATTGAAAGAAGGAAAATATTGATTTTGTAAAAAATTGTATTTTGTTCTTCGACCTTTTTTCACCAATACGTAATACGTAGAATATTTTAAATTTAATTTGACCTTTTTTTCATGTTTTGGAATTTTAGTTACTTTTATCCGAAAGGACCAATGATCAAATTTGAAAAATAAAGAAAGAGTTATAGTACTATCAAAGACTGTTATTCGGAATTTCTAACGGATTTGGATTTCTTTTGTTCGTGGGGTTTGTGGTATTACGTCCATGTACATTCATGACAATTTGGTTTGATTGAGACCGTAATGTTCGGTTCGGTGCAAAACTATATGTCCTAATCCGAGAGCTTTTAAATTGAAACCGACACAGCTAAGTGATTGTGCGATGCTCTCCCTATTACATTTCGGTTTATTATGGGAAACAAATATTTTTTAATGGTCATTGAAATGACGCTTTCGATTTAAAGTTCATAATTTGCATTATGAATTTTTTAGCGAAAATGTACAATTCATCATTTGTATTCTGTAATATTTATTATAATTAACAAGTTTTGAACATTTTTACAATTAGCGATAAGCGTAACTGAACTTAACGTCTAAGACCACAAAATGAATTAAAAGTTCACAAACTTCTTTCTCCACCACAAAAAAAAAAACATTTTCCCCATCATCTCTCCCCACTTGTGATTTCTTTTCCTTAGCAGAATCTCCGTTAGTTATTTTTGCTTCAATGTTGAAATTGACATTTCTTGCTTTGCATAAAAACTGTATATAATCTTAACATTTGATTTATTACATTTTTAATATAAAAACTTGATACACTTCAATTGGTTCCGTTGTTTTTCTTTGAGGTTATGATTTCCTTTCTCTTCCTCGACAGTACTTAACGAAGGCATTCATATATTCCTGTTTTTTTTTTGTGTGTTGCGAAATATTGATTTTCGTTAGCAACTTCCTTGAAAGGAATAAGGGAAACCCACAACGTAAGCAGAAACAACAACCAGAATCAAAAGTTTCTCCAAAATATGAAGGACAACAACGACAAATGCTGTCGTTCGAAAAGCTGTTGTTTGATGTTTTTGGTGTTGCATGCATCTCATGGATAACATCTTAAAGTTTTATATGGATATAAATCAATCATAACTTATGACACATTCTCGCATACGAAAAGTTAGTACTTTACATTGTACAACATGAAAACCCATCACACAATGTTGTTGGCTTTGTCAGTTGTTGGAATCTTTGTTGGGTGGTTGCAGGGTTGTTAAGATTCGTTTGAGTTTAAGCGCTGGCAATAGGGTGTCTATCAGAGGAAACACTTAAACTTTGCTATAATTTTTAACAGTTTAAAACTAAAGATATGAGTACAATGTGACTTCGTGGTTTGGTAATAACGAAGCATAACAGATTCAACAGAGTAGCTAGGGAGACATTTGCTGGTATACAGTCTATGAATAGTATTTGGAGGGGTTACTTACTTCCGTAAGAACGAACTATGTATTTTTGAAAGAATACATGTTCGCACATTTTAGAAAATATTTGTGGAGAGCTTTTCAGAATCAATTATCTTATCTAGCTGCTTCCTATTTATAGTCTCACTGACTGGAACTTCTAAGGGCCTTTACATGTTTTATAACTCTATAAATGCGACCTCATATTTTGAATTGAACAACTGCAAAGGAAATTATGCAAATATTCGCAAACAATTCAAAATATTGTTACGATCAAAATGTTTTAAATTTTTAGCTTAAATGTCATTTACATCGACAGCATGTTAAATAACATTAGAATGTTAATAAACAGTTTTTGGTGCAGGTATATTGCAACTTGATTGTCTAAGGCTGATGTCAGAGTGGCATCTAGAAGCGTTGCTATGATAGTGCGTTATAACTTGCTGCAAACCTCTGCATGTGTGTTTCTGATGCGTTTGCGCGAAATCTGTCAGAGTGAGAGCGATGATAGAAGCGGCAAAGCAAGTCGTGTAATGGTTTGTAGCATGGACTCGATTCGAACGTATTTATATTTGTTGTGTGTGTTCTTTATATCCCCCGCAAGACTTTATGGGAGTTTTTTCGTCAAGCGTTTAAGAGTTTGCACTGAATGTTCTTCAAAATATAGTCGAAAGAACAGGGTGGGTCAGAAGTCACCATGGGTCAAAAGTCAACTGGAAAATGCACATGTTGCCGATGACCTGCGGGTTTTAATTCTGGCACCAATTGATTTTATATGGGAATAACAGTAAATCTCTTTATAATGCACCGTTGTGACTTACATGACATTCCTAGCTGAGCAGAAAGCCTTCTGGAAGATGTTTCTGGTGTTTCGTTAACACTTTGCTCTACACGTTCAATATTTTCCGCAGAGCGAATTAAACGTGGCCTACCGGTTCTTGGCAAATCTCTTACGGTGCCATGTTGGTGGTGACGATGGAGTACGCAACGAATCATTGCTTGAACGAGCGAAATTCTACCGTTAAAATGTCGACGATATGCTAAAATAATTGATCGCTGATTTAAATAACAAAACTCTATTATTCTGGTTCTTTATTCAGTAGTGAATCTCTCCATTATTCCCAGGTATTGTTTATATAATTTGAAAAATGAAGTCAAACAAATATTTAAATATATTTATGTATTTGTAAACCCCAGGGTGAGTTTGGCCCACCATGTAACTAAAAACATTCTGGTATAATTAAAAAATTTGTTGGAGTACTTCCTTAGCTCCTTATACAAATGATGGAATTCGCCATTTTCCCGGCTACTCCTACTTATTTCGTTAATTCCATCCTCTTTAACGAAAACCCTATTATAAACATTTCTCGACATAAAGAATTTTTTGTCTGAATCCATCTTCCACAAATGAGCACCGCAAAAGACTGAAAACTATTAATTACACAGAAACCAACTCGCTTTGCTTCTAGAATCTACTCTGACATGTTATAGCTTGATACAGCAATAACTATCATTGCTTCTCGCATAGTAATGCTTCTAGCGGCCACTCTTACATCAGCCTAACAGTATCCAACATAATGTTAATTACGCCTAAAAGTATTCCATCACTACTATATGACTACTCACCACGTATGTTCGATGGAACAATCGCTAACAGATGGCGCTACTCTGCGATCTCACCACTGATGATTAAAGGGGCCCTTAGACCTGTGGATAAGTTGCTCGACTTCAAGTTCACATCAACTTCGATAACTAGACATCTACTTCGATTTTGCCCTTACACTCTCAAACTGGTTGAGGCAACTTCATTTTCTTGTCAGATATCGAAATGAAAGGTGGTGAGCGCACTGCGAAAATATCAAAAATTTTACGAAAAAACGCTATTTTTATTGTCTTTAAATATGTATAAATAACACTACAAACCATATTTATTTAGTTTATATTTTCCCGATAATTTTTAATTTTTTTTTGTTCATTTATATACATTTTGCCGATAATGTTTCCTCATGAACGATTCTCACTGAAATGCGTTTGAAAGTTGATGCAACTTCCCCTTACACTGATGGATAAGTTGATATCAACTTCAAAAAATCAAAATCGCTTTGATTTTACATCAACTAGTTTGTACAAACCACTAACTTCACCTTACACCATGGATAAGTTGATGTCAACTTGAAGTCGCTGCAACTTATCCACAGGTCTAAGGGCCCTTTAGGGACTTCCAAATTTTCGGCAACAATCGAAAACAGATGGCGTTACTAGGTGAAGGATTTCGAAACTTCGAAATGGCGTTTGACGATACTACAGCTGATATAAATAGTCGATTGGTGAATCATCTCAAGTCATTTTGATGTCAGACGCGTTCAAATATACATCGTCGAGTAACAGTGGTATTGAATACAGACTTTATTGCGAATGCTAAGTTGGTGTACTTAAAGAAAACTGTTATCCTTATCGTAATTTTAAAAGAACCGTGTTTTATTAATAAGAAATAAAACAGCTCTGAGAATGATAATAAAAATTAGTAACAATAAGTTCGTTTGCAATCACAAGCTGAATAAATAAGCTGGCGTGAAATAAGACATAGATTCGTGACGGTTTTCAGCAGCCGTGAATGCTCCTTTTGGAGAGCAGCATGTTATCATCAGTGAGTCTAATCCCTTCATGGGATTTAACAGGAAACCATGTTATCATGCAACACCGGCTTAAGATATTTATCTTGAATCTGCAATCATCACGAACAAATTGACTAGAATTTTCTAAATATTACACAAAAGAAAAATTTAAAAGTAAAACCCATTCCAAACGAAACACCCTTCAAGTGTATATGTCATTCTCAACAAAAAACTATAATAAAGTAGTCGTACTGTTTACTATATGTTAGTGTATGTCTGCGTGCGACTAGTATGTATCATATCTGTCTATGACACTACTCACTGGCGTCATTGTTTATTCTGTGACAGGCTGATCGTTAATATGGGGATTTTGTGAAAATAACAACAACGACGACAAAAAAGGCATGACAACTTTGCAGATACTCGTGCTTATGTAGAAGCATAATCAAATGCAAGTGTACACTGACGTCAAGAAGTGAGGGCGCTAGGCATTCTGGTGTAGTATATGAATTTTAAAGTAAACACCACAGAAATGACGCACAAGAACGCAAGTTGAATATCCCTGAAACAAAGTTTTTGAACAAACGCAAAAAATTGTTCGTTACCTCGGCGAATTTTTTCACACCCTGTTTATCTAATTCGAACGAAAAGCTAAGCAAACGAAAATCAGTCATTCACATTCGACTCAAATTGGGTTCTTTTAGGTCGACATTTTCGTTCGCAGTACTCTTTCTTTGTTCCCAAATGACAGCGCATTCGAAATAGAGAAACCATAATTTGTACTGAAAAGTTTTGAAAAAATTTATGTTTTCATTCGACTTGAAACGACAAGATAGTGAAGCCCAAATCAACTTTCTTTCGTCTAGAACACGAACGAAAACTTTCGTTCGAGTTTGAGAAACAGACTGTCATTGAAAGTAAACTTGTAAAGTAAACTGTTCATGCCAGCAAATAAACTTTGCTTACTCATGAAATGTCGTCGCTGCAATTAATTCGTTTCATCGTGGCATTGAATATGCTGCAGTATTTCGATTAATATCTTTTAATTCAACGATTGTCTAACAGTGTGAATCATTGTTGCTATGTGTAGGTTTCACTGCAGAGGTACTTCTTTGCTGCAATTAATATATTTTATTGCTTTTATTGCTTCGATGTGTTTCACTGTGGCGATGTATGTATATGCTTCATTGCTGCAATGAATATATTTCATAACTGCAACGAATATATTACATTGGTGCTATAAATATATTCCATTCCTACAATGAATATGTTTAATGCTGCATTGAATGTCCTATTAACAAAATGCAATTGTTTCATTGAATCAATGACAAAGTTACCATTTTGCCATAGCCCTGTTACTAATTTGTAGTAAAACTTGGAGATTATTCATCTCGCGATAACGATCTTTAACGACACCCCACAAACAACATTACAACTACTTCAAATATCAGCTGTATGGATGTTAATCGACATCATCAAGTCGCGCAAATAAGCGAACTTTTGATGGACAATTTGTCATGTCGCACTTAATGTCGTTAAATTCCCATTCCTCCATTTCTTGTCACACGAAGTTGGTTATAGCTAGTGTAATTAAAAACCGCAATCGAATACATACCCGGTTACCCGGTGTTTTTTTATTCTGCCACATTCCACCCGAGTTTCCTCATTTTTATTTTGTTCCATAAAACAATTTTTTAATCAATAATAAAAATTATATTATTAAGTAAACAAATTTTATATTAATTTTAGATTTTTTGAAATTTAGAAATATAAAACTAAATGCATAACACTCTAAAAAAATATTTGACAACATTACAGGTCATTTGTGCACCAATGCAATACCCATTACCGGGTATACACGTAGGCCTGTTGTGCGCTCTTCTTGTTACAGGGAGAAACATAAAATTTTCTATAGGAACTTCATCCTCCATACAAATTTTCTCAGTTTAATCCAGGGTTCGTGTTTCGGGGGTAATGGGGTACCCTTGGTAACCCATTATTATTGCCGTGGGGAATAGGTAGCGATCGTTTATCCAATACCCGCAGGAAATGGAGAAAATAATGGATAGCTACCCATGACTATGTGGAATTACCCATTATCCAAATGGGCTCCATGGGTTCGTCCTTCATGAAATTTTAAATTTTTGATATTCTACTATTTTACATTAAATTTGTAGTCTAATTATGATCCTCTCCCAAAGTCCAACAATTTTACCTAATTTTGTTATACCTAGACATAGTTTTTGAAATATGCAAACAGATATGCAGTTGTAATAAAAAATTCAAAAAATATTTTTCTACAAATTGTATTATTCGTCAAGATAGTTAGAAGTAGTATACTATATTACTTTTAGACTTTTGAGAAAAACATGCATTCGCATAGAAATTCCATCCCTAGTAATTAGGATTTGTTAATCCAATGAATGGTATTGCCAGATTGATACTCGTAAGCTCTGAATATCAGTTGTTTTCAACAAATAAAAAGGCTCTTCATAAAGCGAACCACAGACTTGTCATTCATGTACATGTACATCTGCTATCATTGATGTTTATTGTTGGTTTACCGCCCTTCTTGATACTACGTAAGAATGTAATCGAAGTTGTTCGCATCACTATCACGTTCCCAAAATTTTTTGGTAATATTTGTTCAAATTCATCATTTAGATTAAAAGTTATCGACCAAGGTCATGCCCATGAATGACAAGTTAGTGGTTCGCTTAATGTGTTTTAGTTCTGGTTCCGAGTTATCGGATTTTAAAACTACCCGCAAAATGTAAATTTTTTTAAATTTTTTTCCGCTGACTCGATAACTACGCGAGTTATCGAAAAATTTTATGTAATTTTTCCGACATATTTTAAGGTATTCTACAAAAAAAACTCATCAACGCGGCATGTTTTTAGAAACGTGTTCTTGAAACTTTATATTCCGATAACTCGATAACTAAGCGAGTTACCAACAAATTTTGTTTAATTCTTTCTGCTTATTTTGAGGTATTCTACAAAAAACGGTCATCAAATCGGTAGTATTTCAAAATAATCTTCGAGACCAGGTTTTTCCGAGATTGTATATTCTGATAACTCTATAATTAAGCAAGCTCTCGAAAAATTTTATTTAATTTTCTCTACATATTTTAAGTTGTTCTATAATAGTCTTGGAGACCCGTTTTTCCGAAATGGTAGATTCCGATAACACGATAACGAATCGAGTTATCGAGAAAATTTATTTGATTTTTTCCTCCTTTTTCACACAACGTTTATCAAATCCTTCTCGAGACCCATTTTTAGACGCTGTGACCTCTTTGGGTCCGGCGGCCAAAAACTTTTTAATTGTTGTCGCATTTTACTCAAATTTCGGTTTTTTTAGGAGACCCGCTCGGTTTTCGGCAATTCAGCCTAGTTAATTTTGTTACAACCGCCGTAATACGAGGGCAGTCTTACAAATAGCCAGCCCTTCGTATAGATGGTGCCAGTAGTTTGCAAATATTTTTGTGCAAAGTGGCAACCTTATAAAACATCTGTTTTAAGTTTCAAGGAGCCACGTTGTTTACAATTTTTATTTTATTTGAGCAAATTCAATATTTCCATATGAAAAGTCTCAGTCCAACCTATATTAAAGCCGAGCTAGACTGCGTTTAAAAAAAAATGGTTTCCCATTACATTCCATGAAGGAATTGGGGAGAGCTTCTAATAACCTGTGAGCCGTGCGCTTTCTAGTTTTAAACTCACTGATCGGGACTACAGTTTTACACCGATTCCGAACGGTATTTTGAGAAGCTTTTTCATGGCTAAGTACTCGATAGTGTCGCCGTCTCTTATGCGAGGAGACCGCCGCCGAAAGAAATTTAAGGTGTTCAGAGCCGGGATTGAACCCAGGATCTCATTTACAAGAGGTGCGCACACTAGCCATTGCACCACCGACGGCAACCTAGACTGCGTTTACGACTGTAAAATATTGGGCCGTACGAGCTGCCAAGACGTAGTGGTCGACCAATTGAAGTGTACCCGCCGGACTCGTTAAGAAAATCCACAAAATGGTATTGGATCATCGTCGGCTGAAGGTGCGTGATAGGCATTTCGAAAAGTGCTATACATCGTATATTAACAGAAGATTTGAAGATGAGAAAGCTGTGCGCAAGATAGGTGTCGCGCTTGCTTTCGATAGAGCAAAAACAGCGTCGTGCGTATGTTTGAGTAGCGTGTTTTACTTTGTTTCACCACAATGAAACCGAATTTTTTGGGTCGATTTATAACCATGGATGGCACATGGGTCAACCATGTCACACCTGAGATAAAGGAACAGTTAAAGCAATGGCCTGGAATGGGCGAATCGTGTCCAAAGAAGGCGAAGACGGTTCCATCTGCAGGCAAGGTCACGACGTCTGTTTTTTTGGATGCGCATGGTATAATTTTTATTTATTATCTTCAGAAATGAAAATCCATCAACCTCGAATATTATGCTAATTTATTGCATCATTTAATTGATGAAATTGTGAAAACAGACCGCATTTCGTGAAAAAGAAAGTGCTGTTTCATCAAGACAATGCTCCAGTTCACATATCCCTTATTGCGATGTCCAAAATTAATGAATTAAAGTTCGAATTGCTTCATCACACACCCTGTTCGCCAGATTTAGTTCCCTCGGACTATTTTCTATTTCCAAACTTGAAAAAAATTACTCGGTGGTAAAAGATGTGCCACCAATGAAGAGGGGAGTCTGCGATTGATGACTATTTTAAGGAGTTTGACACTTCTTACTATAAACTGGACATAGAAGCTATTGAATATCGCCGGAAAAAGTGTATCGAACTAAAAGGCGCACGCAAAGAAAGAAAAACGTTTATTGCTCGGTTGCCACAACTATACTTTGATTGATTTGTATTAATTTATTAATCGCAACCGTTTATGTAGTCCTCCCAAATAAACTCATATATCGCAAATGTATATCATGTTGTTGCAAACGAGATCTCGTTTGCATTAAACGCGTACAAAATTACATTTGTCGCAAGTTAAAAACCGTTTGCGATAACTGAAATTAGCCATTTTTCTAATGAGTACGAAGAACGTAAATTTCTCTCTTTCTGTCGACTGTATACGCAGTCCATTCGTTTGACATACACACTCACGCATACACATAAAAGGCTTTTGCCTTGTCAATATATCTTGGATGGACAACTGACGCGTTGTATTTTACTGCGCTTTTAGTTGTTATTTGAATGCAAGTCGAGACGGACGTGTTAGTAGACACTGAAAAGATAGACAAAAATTCCAACTTTTTTTAAAACAAACTTTGTGGGTAAAACCAAAATCATAAAAGTTGGAAATTTACACAAAAAACAGGCTATGGAAGCCATAAATATAAATTATAATGTATAAGTAATGTTGTACTGAATAGAGTAACGACAACTCGGTTGCTAAAACTACAACTCGGTTGCTATAACCGAAAGAACAGTTGGAGGAACCGTTTTTCTTTTATCACAAACGTTTTTCAGCTTTAATTTTTCACAACTCGTTTACTGCAAACATTTTTCAGTTCTCGCAAACGTTTTTTTAGTTAGGATCAACTACAACTCGGTTGCTGTAACCGAGGGAACAGTTGGCGGAACCATTTTTCGTTTCTCGCAAACGTTTTGGTCAGCTTATGGTTTTCATAACTCGTTTGCTGCAAACATTTTTCGGTTCTCTCAAACGAAATGATATGTATGGCTTAACAGAAGTTCGTTTCTCCCAACTACAGTCCCCAAACGAACTTCAGTTATCTGAGATTTCGTTTGGGAGGAACGAGTTTTTTCTTTGCGTGAGATTATTTTAAAAAATAAAGAAACATTTATCTAAATTTTTGTTTCTTTTTTGTGAGGTCGTCTAGTTTTTGGAACGTCCTTGTATAAGAAAAAAATCACCAAACTGCACATTTAAATGAGAAATAATAGCATCCTTTATCGACATCGATAAAATAGTAATTTTTGATTAACTGAAAATCTAAAGTTCACCTTACTTTTTGTGATCGCTGTAATATCATACATGTTGATTTCCATGTTGGTTTGGCTGATTTTAAACACTTTGCTTTGCATTCTGTTAGTTTGTACAAATTGTCATGTCGAGACAGATATATTACTGACACAAGCTTAAATACACACAAACATATGTAACAATCCGTAGCTTAAGGAGCATTATACTCAAACTTCCATATTTCACAAAGTTACAACAGATACCACTCGCACTTGTATCATAGCCTGTATGTGGTATATGCATGGAAACATTGCAACAAATGATGACGCTGATGTTTTTTGTTACCAGCTATAAAGTTTTGTCTTTGCCGTTGGAGGATTTATTCGGTTGCCACTACAACCAAAAGCAGATTAATATTTAGTTTTAAACAATATTTCACAAAATCTCCCCGTAGTTTCACCATAACTTCAATAATCCCACGAGTTTCAGAAACGTTGAAATGTGCTGGGATGTAAGCTTTATTAATCCCCGGGATATTTAGTTGTTTACTGCAAAACTCACAGAATTTGTGCGTTAAATATCACCATTCTGTGAATGGAAAGGAGGAACCGTAATATCGCCAAAATCGTTGATATAGAATGACATCAAACACTTAACTTTATTTTGAAAACATTTCGAAATCTTTATTATTTTTCCATAAAAATAAGTCAGCTATTTCCCTATTGCATCCAAAAGTAAAAATCTTTTTCACATTCAGATTTAAAATCACGCGTTTCAATAAAAACAAATCAAATATGCACAGAAAAAAACCTAAACATTTGCATGACCAACCATCATGCCCTTTGCTGCATATGGAATATTGACCATCCCAGTCATGGATGAATGTTGGCTATGGTCTATTGCCATTTCTTGATGGTCCCAAACAATTTTGTGCAATTTCCATTTGTGAATTTGTTTAGTAGAAAAATTTGTTTTTGCCATGCATTTTTTTTATTCATTTTTTCTAAGCCCCGATCCAGGTTATTTCCAGTCGGTTTTATTCCGCGAAACATTTTTGTTTTTGTCCATTTGTAGCCGATTTTTTTATTTGTATGTACAAAGGAAGAGTGCACAGTGGGACAAAAGAGTTGAGATAGTAGTGATGGTCTTTTGTACAGAGCGCGAAATGATCCTAAGTGACCAGTTTCATGAAATTGAATTGTAGGTGCAAATAAAATTATACGACTCTTTAACAGACAAAATTGAATCTTTTGTAATAGTTACCGCAACATCAGGGTTGCAATTTGGTTTCCTCTTGTGCACTATGAGCAAAAGTGCAAAAAACACATACTACGGTAACTATTCCTTTGGTTATATGGTTAATTTACAACAGCTACTACCTTGTTAGCTGTAAATGATCTTCAATTAATTCTATCATCAAGGGTCATTCTCACTATCTCTCGTCAGAGCTAACATAGAGTTAAAAATTTGAAATTCAATAACTGTTAGTTGTCGTCCATAACTCTTAGTTACCAATAGTATAACCAGGGATGAGAATAAGGGGCTAAGAATTTGAGTTAATTTCCTTACAAATGCCTTACATATGATGCATATAATATTCACAACCTAAATCCTTTTGCATTTTGTTTCTCTGTGCGGCTAAACTTTGATTCCGTTGTTGGTCATTCATGATGATGGGCATTGAATCGCTATTCCCTCCATGCCTTTGTTAGAATTTTTTTCTCAAATATTTAAGTGCCTACATCTAGGCGCATAGAGGCAATGGCTGGACTCGTAAATCATTGCATATCCCAAGGTTCAAACTAGATTCGAGCATAAATGCAAATATATACAATGTGTGTGTGTGTGCGGTGGAGATATGAATGCGCTCCTATATATATTCGAAAAACTAAATATTTGCTTCCCCCTTGCATACATTTTCACCCCATTGAATTCTAAATGGTTTTGGAAGTGGAAAATATTTGTAGAAATGTTTAGGTCGTTTGTTTTAAAATTGGTCGGAATTTAAGATTGTTCTGCAACCATTATCACTGCAATAAAAAACATGTAAAAGCTTTTATTAAACTGTCTTATTCATATGGAAATGTAGGTTTTAAATTTAAAAAACTTTTTATTGTTAAATATCGTTAAACATTTCATGATTTAAAGGATATGAGCAAAGCCTACGGATATCCAAAGTTTCGGGAACTGCAGTAAACGTATCTGTTTTAACTAGTCCAATAAAACAAATAACTTACCTGCCAGAGAGAAACGCATGGCGGATAAAATTGGTAGTTCTTACGGTGATTTGGTTAACACTCAAACAAGTAAATGCACTAGCCGGTTTTCGGTTTTACACAACGGAAAAAACGGCTAATATTCGGTTTTATTTTACATGGAGAAACAAATGTAGAAATTTTTGTTAAAAAATTAATACAAAATACACTTTTTTGGCCTATTTCCGTTAGCCCGTTAAAACGCTCATCAAGGTTTAGAAAATAGAGCCCAAATTAATCAGATTTTTATACAATTTTTATTTTAAAAAACACATTGGTTAATATTTATTTGTATATGAAGAATTGAGTTAAAATAAAATGCATTGAATTGAATTTAATTGATTTGAATTGAATTGAATTGAATTGAATTGAATTGAATTGAATTGAATTGAATTGAATTGAATTGAATTGAATTGAATTGAATTTTATTGAATTGAATTGAATTGACTTGAATTGAATTGAATTGAATTGAATTGAATTGAATTGAATTGAATTGAATTGAATTGAATTGAATTGAATTGAATTGAATTGAATTGAATTGAACTGAATTGCATTGAACTGAATTGAATTTAATTGAGTTGCATTGCATTGAAATGAATTGAATTGGATTAAATTAAATTAAATTAAATTAAATTAAATTAAATCAAATTCAATTAAAGTGAATTGAATTGAATTGAATTGAATTGATTTGAATTGAATTGAATTGTATTGAATTGAATTGAATTGAATTGAATTGAATTGAATTGTATTGAATTGAATTGAATTGAATTGAATTGTATTGAATTGAATTGCATTGAATTGATTTGAATTGAATTGAATTGAATTGAATTGAATTGAATTGATTTGAATTGAATTGAATTGAATTGAATTGAATTGAATTGAATTGAATTAAATTGAATTGAATTGAATTGAATTGAATTGAATTGAATTGAATTGAATTGAATTGAATTGAATTGAATTGAATTGAATTGAATTGAATTGAATTGAATTGAATTGAATTGAATTGAATTGAATTGAATTGAACTGAATTGCATTGAACTGAATTGAATTTAATTGAGTTGCATTGCATTGAAATGAATTGAATTGGATTAAATTAAATTAAATTAAATCAAATTCAATTGAAGTGAATTGAATTGAATTGATTTGAATTGAATTGAATTGTATTGAATTGAATTGAATTGAGTTGAATTGAATTGAATTGAATTGAATTGAATTGTATTGAATTGAATTGAATTGAATTGAATTGTATTGAATTGAATTGAATTGAATTGAATTGATTGAATTGAATTGAATTGAATTGAATTGAATTGAATTGAATTGAATTGAATTGAATTGAATTGAATTGAATTGAATTGAATTGAATTGAATTGAATTGAATTGAACTGAATTGAATTGAGTTGCATTGCATTGAAATGAATTGAATTGGATTAAATTAAATTAAATTAAATCAAATTCAATTGAAGTGAATTGAATTGAATTGAATTGAATTGATTTGAATTGAATTGAATTGTATTGAATTGAATTGAATTGAGTTGAATTGAATTGTATTGAATTGAATTGAATTGAATTGAATTGAATTGTATTGTATTGAATAGAATTGAATTGAATTGAATTGAATTGAATTGAATTGAATTGAATTGAATTGAATTGAATTGAATTGAATTGAATTGAATTGAATTGAATTGAATTGAATTGAATTGAATTGAATTGAATTGAATTGAATTGAATTGAATTGAATTGAATTGAATTGAATTGAATTGAATTGAATTGAATTGAATTGAATTGAATTGAATTGAATTGAATTGAATTGAATTCAATTCAATTGGATTGAATTGAATTGAATTGAATTGAATTGAAGTGAATTGAATTTAATTGAATTGAATTGAATTGAATTGAATTGAATTGAATTGCATTGAATTGAATTGAATTGAATTGAATTTAATTGAGTTGAATTTAATAGAAATAGATTGAATTGGATTAAATTAAATAAGTTTAAATTAAATTAAATTAAATTAAATTAAATTAAATTAAATTAAATTAAATTAAATTAAATTAAATTAAATTAAATTAAATTAAATTAAATTAAATTAAATTAAATTAAATTAAATTAAATTAAATTAAATTAAATTAAATTAAATTAAATTAAATTAAATTAAATTAAATTAAATTAAATTAAATTAAATTAAATTAAATTAAATTAAATTAAATTAAATTAAATTAAATTAAATTAAATTAAATTAAATTAAACTAAATTAAATTAAAGTAAATTAAATTAAATTAAATTAAATTAAATTAAAATAAATTAAATTAAATTAAATTAAATTAAATTAAATTAAAGTCAATTAAATTAAATTAAGTTCAATCGAATTGAATTGAATTGTATTGAGTTGAGTACAGTTGAGTTGAGTTGAAGTGAGTTGATAGCTTATTCACATTTACTGCGTTTTAGCGAAATACTGTAATTTCGCTTCATATGAGATGATTTGAGCCTAAATCACACTATAAATTACACATATTTCCATACAAAAAAAATGCACAAAAGTTGCTCAGTTTTTTGTAATTTGTTTGAAATCACAGTAAAACCAAGAGAGACCATAGTGTTGTATTGCAATAGTAGTTAAAAAATGCAGTAAAATTAAAAAATTTCCATTGCTGGTTCAAAGCAAATGTCAAAAAATGAGGGGAAAAAACATCTGTTTGTTTACATTTCTAGTTTGCTTTGTGGTGGTAAGTACTTATTGCAATGTGGTTTATTAATATAAATTAAAATTTTTCGTTTTTAATAATTGCAATACAGGAAAACGGATTCAATTGTGATTTTTTATTAGAAACGATAAGAAGCGCAAGTATAAGCAGAGAATTGCTTGGTCGGATACCGCAGATCAAATGCTGCTCGTGTTGTTTGTTTGTTTACAATCAAAACAAATTAGAGAAATGCCAAACAAAGAGAGAGAAGTCACTTGAAATCACAGTAATTAACAAAAGCACAATGTGAACACCATGATTTCGAAATCATCTCATAAAGAGCGAAATTACAGTATTTCGCTAAAACGCAGTAAATGTGAATAAGCTATGAGTTGTATTGAACGAAATAAATGTAGATCGTCCTTGATGAATATAGTAACAATAGTACGTACTGGAAGAAATCTATTCCACTGTTGTAGTTTTCGGCATGAAATATGTGTGTCAACGTTCTAGTAAATTGTTTACGTTAGAGGTAAGTGTACTGAGTTGATCGGTGCCAACGAAATGTCTGCAAACTGGAATCCGGTTATTTGACTTCGGTTAACCGGGTTTGACTTAATTTGTATTCATATCCTTAAACAAGTTAATAATAAATTAATTATATGTTTTTCGAATTTAAGTGAAATTTCCGAATTAAGAAACATGATTTCTATTCTCAAATATGATTTTATGTTCCAAAAACTTATAAATGACATTTCCAAACAATTTTTTTTAATTAAATTTCAAAATGATTTTATGACTTGAATAAGAAATAACTACAAATTATTTCGGAATTAATTGATCTTTAAATTTAAATTAAATTTATTTTATAAATAAATGATTTAAACCTAATGAGATTTTCATACATGAAAATGTCCTTCAAATTTAAATATGATTTTCGAATTTAAATCAGTTGAATGTAGGATTTGAATAAAACTTTTAAATTTTAAATTCAACAGGCATTCCAAAAATTGGAGGTAGAGTTAAATTTTAATTTAAAATTAAAACGTAATTGTTTAAAAAGAGTTGTAAAATTTTGAGTTTTAAACAGTACTAAGTATATGAAATTATGTCAAACATATATATTGTAAGTGCTACATGTTATATCGGTTCCACCGGTTTTTACCAAAATTAAAAACCGAAAACAGATTTCTAGAAAACTTGATTTTTCGAACAAACCGAACCCCGGTTTTTAAAACTTGATTTTTTGAACAAACCGATAACCGGTTTCCAAAAAATGACGGGTTTTTGGACACTCTAGTTGCATATGATGAGTAATAGAATTCTTGGCAAAATGACATACCCTCATTAAATTGTGAACAAGAGCGAAACGCGTGCATCGATTTTTATGATTCATGTCCCATTTTGTTTATAGGTCACGTGACTTCAGGATAAACTTTACACTTTTTGCCGTTTCTTATGTTTCTTGCATTTTAATACTAAAACATTTTAATTTTTTTAGCAAAACAATATATTTTTCACCATTTTTTTTTATAACTGCGAAACTGTTGATTACATTGAGAAATAGCGCAGGAATAAATTAAAGGTATGTAATGATAAATTTTTATTAATTTATTCGGACAAAATCGGTCGCGTCATTCGCGAGTAATGATGGCATATACATACAAACTACCATTTTAAAGATACAAAGTGGTTTGCGAATGCAATGAATCATATCCTTCGCAACAATGAGACATATTCTCCGCAACAATTAAACAATTTTATAACAAAAGTAAAACATATTCAGAGCGGCGAGAAAACTATTGCAGTCTCTGAAATTCTTACCGAATGTGTATGTTATCTCACTCTCGATAACAATGGTATTCATTGAGGTGGCGAACGAATTGTCTGTTGTGATGAAGTTTTTATTTCAGTGTATGGTATGAATGCCTGCAGGCTGCAGCTAATTCCTTACAACGTAATTTAATGCACACTGCCCATACAGTTGATATCATTTTGCGATCACTGCAGGAAGTTTCGATACAAAATTAAATTAGCTAAATGGAACACCCTTCTTTGTTACTAGATTTCCATACAGCACAATGTTTTATTCAATATTTGTTGACTCTGTTTCCGGTTTTTGAGATTGTGGTACATATGTATAATTTTACATCTTGAATTTCTAAAAATATTAGGCCCATTTCTGGTTTCTGGTTTCAAGTATTATTCAGAATTGATTCTACAATCATTCCAACTGCACGAATCACATGTTGGCATAAAATACATTTATTAAATTTGCCATCAACTCAAGTAAAATGTTCTGCCACCTTTCGAATATACATATCTTTTATGCAAATTTGTTATATCCAACGTAATGAAATGCGTCCCTTTCATTGATGGTCAGTCACATCATAAACTTCGGCCCGTCTTCTACTCCGAACAACGAAATTGTATGACGAAAAATGATTTTTGACCATTTCATAAAAGTTTCTTATACTTTATGTAAATTTATTATAAAGTCAATTAAAATTGAACACTTTTTGTTGTGCATATAAGTGTTGATGAAGATTTGTCACTTGCAAAACAATAAAAGTAAATTAGTCAACAACAGGACATGCTAATGTCATTATCTAGGACGAAACAGACGCAATACATTCTCAAAAGTTTTGTTTTACCTTATATGTACATACATATTTACATGTATTTACTTTATGTGTGTATGTGTTGTATCTTTGGTTTTTGAAAATCCAATAAAATATTTATAAAAATAACAATCTTAATTGACAAGACTCTGAAAAATTACAAATATAATAGATAAAATATGTAAAGTATCCTGGGAAAATGTAAACAGGATGTGACAATGTGAGATAAGGTATTTAAAATTTCAAATGAAAGGGATTTTTCTTGTAGAATTTCAATACATACATAATTTTTGAATATTAATTTTAGTATAATTAAAAGTTTAATGTTTTGTTTTTCTTTTCTTATCTTTATAGCTCATGTTTCAAGTGGCTGTTGTAAGGAAACAAACACTTAAAGGAAAACAATCCCAACCAAAAGACTCTCTTAATAATGTCAAGTGTTTTAGCATAGAAGAAACAGCAGCTACAACGCCAACGAAAACCACAACAACAACGTTATCATAATAAATATCCTTCCAAGTATTTGTTGTAACACCTACATTTCAAACTCGCATTCAAACTGGCTCACATGGCAATGCACCACAACGCCATGTTGACGGGGGCACAGAAATTTCAATCGCGGCCCTCGTCGCCCCCCTTTGCTGGCTTCTCACCACCCACCGATTATCCGCATGCTCAGGATCAAGTTGCACCTGTACATATGCTTACTCAGCAGCAGCAGCAGCAACAACAACAACAGCACCAACAGCAGCAGCTACAGCAACAGCACATGGCCCAAAATCACTTCACACATTCAATGGCGGGACGACATTCGGGTAGAAATATGACAGCCACGGCCAGTATGAAAAAGAGATCGGCCTCGTCGTCACGTGGTCAGAATATGGTAAATTCCAATACCATGGGTAGTGGTATGATATCTGGAGTGGGTGCCGGCAGTTTGGGACATCATCGAGGTGATTTGATATTTCCCGATGAATCGGATACCATTGAGTTTTGTATGCCTCCACAGCCAGGTTCGTCGAATGGCATTGGTCATGGCATAAGCAGCGAATTGCTATTGACACATGGCAAGAATGGCCTTTGCACGGGAGAGGCATTTGCCGAGAGACGACGACGAGGTCACAGTAGGCGTAGTAATCATAAAATGGATGTTGAACATCAGGTATGTAATATGGAAATTATGCTTTACACATGTAGGTAGTTGGCGGTAGGAGTTTAAAGAATATCAGATTTATTTAGGCAAATACATCAAATCTCCTCCAATAATTTAAAGGATCGGGCCAACTAACCGACAGTTATTCAGCCGTTTATGTTTTTAGACTTCCTTATGTGTACCTCGAAAATCGTCGGTGGGGAAATATTTAGTTGTGCGACTCTTGAATATGGATTCAATATCCGCACATTCCACCTTTAATTAACATCGAGTAATTAGAGTGACTGCGACATTATTGAGTATTTAATTATCAACGAAAAAGCGTTCGGTGTAAGTCAGGAACACCCTACCTGATATGACATTTCAAAAAGTAAGGACTCAATGGTCACCGCGATATTTCAAGTCTAAAGTTTTGTTTGTTTGGGCTTGATATCTCGATAACCGTTAGAGATATTGAAAAGCTTTATGTCTTTGTTGGTTTTGCAATTTCTCATACCTCGAACACCGACCAGATTGTACCTAGATTTGAATTTTTGTCGGCATGTTTTTGTGGAATTGTCTGAAAACTTGAAAGATATAAAGTAATCACGAACACACTGTAGTTCTGAGTATTACTTCACCTGTTCAACGGCATATATTATTTACCCCTCTGCAATTGATAAACATCTGGCGGTGATAAACCCAGTTTGAAGGTGAATTTGAACTTTGACCACTTTTAGCCAGGGTCTCACTTTTCTAATTTACATATACATTGGTGATATATGATGTTCCCCAAGTCCCACAAAGCAACCAAAACCCTTTTTTTTCAAAATTAAAAAAAAATAAGGAACACCCTACTGTAAGCCGTAATCCTTTACGCTACCAATTAAATAGTGCACAGTGCTGGGTATGCAATAGGAAACTAAACTTAAATCGAAACGAATGGTTTATATCAAATTGGGGAATATGTTTTCATGTATTTTTACTCCACAGTGTCACCTAAAGCTAGACACCAAGGGCGCCGTTAAACCCGCTACCGTATGGACAAGATTTGCTCAAGTTAAAACTTACAATGAAAAGCTCCCCACAATCAGCGAGCTGTGTTCAGCTTTTCGGGCTCACTGATTGGAACGTACACTTGTACCCCGGTTCCTAACAGTTTCTATTTGAAAATCCGAGGTGACCATCTTCTGTACAAAAGTCGCGCACTTCAACCATTTATCAGGGATGGAAAATGGCATTGTCATTTCAGTACTAACCAAAATTATTTTGGATACTTTTTTGGCCTCATACTACTAAAATTTAAATATTCTTTTATTTTTATTAAAACCGATCATACATGGAGCAAATTAATTACATGACAATTATAATTTGTAGTTGAGCTTGAATTACCTCTACAAATTTTAATACCTTTGGCAACTGTACAGTCAAACAAATTGGCACAGTCAAACAATTAAATTAAAACTGCCGAAAGCATTCCCATATTTCATTACAATTGACGTCCGATTCCACAACCTGCCTTAGCATTGCCTGACCAAATTGAAATTCAAAATTTTTTAATTGTCATTACGAACTATGATGATTATTTTGCATTTGCGTTATTCAAAGTAATGTAAATTCAAATTCAATGCAAATTAAAAAAAACCCATGTATGAACACGATCAAATATACACTCCGGTACACTTATTTGAAGGCGCTAAAAAGTCCATATTCAGCAGCCAGTATCTTTTGCATTTTGTAACCGATTGCACAATTTTAAAATGGAAATGGAAGCTAGACAGCTTGAGGTATAAAAAAAATAATGACAATAGTGGTTTCTTAACTACAGAACTTTTGACAGGCATTTTATAAAAAAAAGTCCAAAAATGTGCTATTTTTTTGGTTCATTTGAATAAAGGCACTTTACTTTAACTAATTTTAATAAAAAACTGTTTTTCTTGTTTTTTTTTTAATTTTATTAAGAACTACTTTACTTTATTTTATTTAAGAACTAACGGGTTTTTCAATAAGAGCGCTACAAAAGTATGTTTAAATAAAACAAAACCGGTTGTAGATACCAATGAAATTCTTTATTCCTGTGAAAGTACGTTCGATGCCATTATTTCTTTTGCATGGCCACCACGGGCACGCTTGCAGAAGTCCAGACGCTGAACCCAATTTTCGACGGTTCTCAAGCATAAATCGGCCGATACTGCTGCAATTTCACGTTCGATATTCGTACGAAGTTCATCAATCGTCGCTGGCTTGTTGACATAGAACGTAGACTTGACGTAGCCCCACAGGAAATACTCTAACGGCGTCAAATCGCACGACCGAGGCGGCCAATCGACTGCGCCATTTCGTGAGATAACACGTTCACCAAACTTGGTTTCCAATAAATTGATTGTGGCATTCGCTGTGTGGCTTGTGGCGCCGTCCTGTTGGAACCACATGTCCCCCAAGTCCATATTATCCAATTGGGCCCAAAAATATTCGGTTATCATTGAACGGTAGCGATTCTCATTCACAGTAATGTGCCGGTCTTGATCATCACGGAAGAAGTACGGCCCAATAATGCCGCCGGCCCATAAACCTCACCAAACCGTAATTTTTTCGGGATGCAACGATGACTCATGGATTACGTGTGGATTGCTGTCTGACCAATAACGCATATTTTGCTTATTGACGAAGCCATTCAGCCAGAAATGAGCCTCATCGCTGAAGATGATTTTCCGATGAAAATCCGAATAATTTTCAAGTTGTTGCTCAGCCCAATTCACGAACATACGACGCTTATGGTGGTTAAGCGGCTTCAGTTCTTGCGTCAATTTGATCTTGTAAGGAAGTAGGCCAAGATCTTTTCGCAAACTTCGCCACAACGACGTCACAGAAATGCCCAACGCTTGAGAACGACGTGTGAGAGACACATTTGGGCTTTCTTGAACTGAAGCCTCAGCGGCAGCAATATTCTCGACACTACGGCCACTTCTTTGTCTCACTGGCACGGGAACATTTTGTACAGTGCCTGTGGATTCAAATTTTTCCACTAGACGCTCAATTGTTGATCTGGTAGGACGATTATGACGACCATAAATTTAACGTAGCGCTCTTAAACTTGAGGCCACTGACTCCAAATTTCGGTAGTAAATTTTAATAATTTCGACTCGTTGTTGGCTCGTATATCTTTCCATGATGAAATGGCAAACTTTACTGAAGAGAAATGTCAAAAGAGCGGGAAAAAATATGGCGTCGTTTGCTGTCCCTGTCGATTTACTTTTGTAGTGTCTCTGTTGAAAACCCCTAAATGATAAAGCTCTTGGTTTTAACGACGTCGGTACTCGCCGTTTTCTTTAACAGGACGATATATTTTACGCGAATTTTCTCTCGAATACTCCAGGTGTTTTTCATCCGCTTGCGATATGACCCACGTTTCGTAACAATATGCCAGGACTGGTAGAATGAGAGGGCTTTGTTCTTAAACTTCTTGCTGAGCCCAAAATAGCATCTATTTGCAAGCACAATTCTCGTATTTATCCACAGGCTGACATTGTTGTCTTTGTTCACGGCGGAACCAAGGTAGATAAAGTCATCTACCACTTCAAAATTAAATCGGTTGTCGACGTTCAAGTGCGGACCAAGTCGAGAGGTTTGCCTAGTCGTTGACACCATAAATTTTGTCTTCTCTCAATTACAGTGAGACCCACCTTCGTTGATTCTATTTCGATTCTTGAAAATATGGCTTTTCGTGTAGATGACATTATTCCTATTTACTGTAGCTATTCTGATTATTGACTGCATAAAGATGTTGAAGAGATTGCACGAAAGTGTGTCGCCTTATCTCAGCTCTCGCTTGATATAGAATGGGTCGATCAGGCATTTCCCCACGTTCACTGCTAATTTGGTATTGATCAGCGTCATTCTACAGAGGAGGATCAGTTTTGCCGGAATCCCAAGTTCAGACATAGTTTTGTACAATTTTTCCTTTATGGGGGAACAGCTTGTTAAGCAACAAACGATGGTATGTATCGATTTGCTTCTCGTGGGTGTTTTCCAGGATTTGCCGTAATGTGAATAGTTTGTCAGTCGTGGACTTGCCTGGTCTAAAACCACATTGATAAGGTCCAATCAGGTTTTCAACAATTGGCGTTAGCCTTTCACATAATACGCCTGACAAGACCGTATACCCGATGGATAAACGACTGATGCCGCAATAGTTGGAACTTACTCACGTATTACTATTTTCTTTTTTTTAATACAGGACATAATAAACTGAGACTCCAATCAGCTGGCATTGATTCCCCCAAACATATACCGCATATAAGTTGATGCATGTGAGCTGGCTAGCAGTCCCTCGCCACCGGCCTTAGAAAGCGGGTAGTCCATCCACACCAGCGGCTTTATTTTTCTTAAGCCGGTAGATTGCCGGTCTAATTTCGGTGTGGGGCGTGGGGCGGTGTACAATCCACTCTGTCTTCCACAATCATTATCTCCTTTTCTTCAGTGGTAGAATCTGAGTGGAGTAGTGTTGAGAAGTGGTCTCCCCAGATTTTAATCATATACTGCTTATCTGTCACCAGATTCCCATTCTCGTCCTTGCTGGAGGGCGGCCCATTATTCGACCCGTTATTCGATCTTTTTATCCTCTGCACAAATTTTATTCTTTGGTCATCCTGCACACTGCGGTCTCTTCACTCTCTCTCTCTGCTCCCACTGTAATTTTTCCTCCTAAATAGTTGGTTTTCGTCCCTTCTTTCGTCCCTAACTGCCTGTTTCGTTGCCATACGTGCTGTGTCTTTTTCATCAGTTGCAATGCGAAATTCTTCGTCGAACCATGGCATCCTTCAGCGGTTGTTGATAGCCAAGTTCAGTCCTTGCAGAGGTTTCGAAAGAATTCGTGTTTCCCAAATATTATCAAATTCCCAAGTTAATTGGATCTTGGATCGGAATATTTGATGCCACAATGGGCATTCTGCTTGAACGATTCCATGGATTTGTCACACAGAGGCGAACGGGCCACCAGGGTCGTGGGATTTTGTTCTGTTTAAGATTTTCTTGTGGGGGTTTCCACATGTCGCCGGTCTGTGCCAATAAGCCATAAACGACTGCGTCATAGCTCGTTCGAACTCTCATATTCAGAAGGATGTACATGACAGAGTCATCGAAACCAAGACCTGTCGGATGCACGCCACCCAGCCAAGTCTCGGCCGCCATTTGAAGGATGTCTTTTTAAGCACATAATGTCATTAATTTTATTCATAACAATAACTTCGTTGATATCTCACACGTAGCTTATTTTATTAAATTTTAAATGTTACTTTCCCTATTGGAAATCCTTTTATTACAAATTAAAACTAGGATCGTTTTTTGTTAGGGTGTAACATTTCTCGTGGTAGTACTGCAGTACACTTGGGATAACCGTTTTGTGTATCAAATTTAGCGTGGGAGTACCATGGTTCGTTGGTGGATTAAATCGTATCAAAAAAGTACAATTGTATCAATCTTTCCAACCCTGCTATTGATGGCCAAAGTAAAGATACCGAACTAAGTACAGTTTAGCAGAGTAATTCTCTAAATTGCTTTGTCAGTTTTAAGCTCTGGAATGGCTGAAGTGTTCTTCAGTTAATATTCGAAGGAAAACTAAATTCAAGAAAAAGTTCGACGCATAAATATTGTTGGTAAAAACAATGCATATACAAGTCAATAGAAGTTTCGCCAACGGTACTCGCTAAGAGTTATTGAAAATTTGTTTGCCACACCACTGCTTTTCACGTTGTGTTCGTACAAGCAGTTATAACCATAGAGTACTGACGTATAGAGACGTCAACTCTCTTAGTAAATTGATGACATTTGGTGTGTTGCAGATGGGCGGTTGGATGTTGGAAAGTATTGCTTTAATAATACCAGATAGAGGCAGTGGCTCAAACCATCCAACAATAAATTAGCAACCACATTTCGATTTGTGTAAATACAACACAAATATATACTAACAATAAAATCTATCAAAAAAAGTCCAAAATACGTTTAAATTTCAGTTTTTCGTCAAAACGTCATGAATAATTTAAGTCAACAATTATTGTAATTCCACCTGGTGTAAGTCAATTTACCTTAAATAACTCCCTATCGCACCACGAATATTGTGAATGGAAATGTCAGATGCGAACAATGGCAGCTCTACACGTCATTACTCTATTGTTCTAACACTCCATCCAGGTTCTCCCACAAAATCTTATTGTATTTTCCTCAATATTCTATAATTAGCGATTTCATCAACCTTCTTGCAGAGGCTGCCATCTAGATTCTGCTTCATCTATCTTCAATCATTAGAATGTTTAAGTGTTCTCTTGAAAGTTAATTTTCCGTGGTGAATTCGATATTGTCGTTAAAATTTATTACAGCCAAAAAGTATGCAAAGGTATTACTACTTATAATCAGTACGTTTGCATTAACATTACATTACACTAAGTTAACAAAACCATTAGAAAGAACGTTAGCATTAAAATGTCAGATTAAACTAATTGGAACGCGGAATTCGTAACAGTACGTTTACTTGACAATATTGGCGAATTTTGTTCCGCCTGAACCTAACTACTCTACTGTGTGGTGGATTGCAATATCTACAGGCAGCTTTACTGCCAACCGCGCATCTGTTCATACATAGAACTATCGAAGGAATATGTTACATTTGGAAGAATAGTAACAGCACTAGTATCAAAAATTTGGGCTGTTTTTTTATTCCCTGTTAAACTAATTTTTAGACCACTTTGTATGGGCAGCTAAGCGATTTTAAGTGGATCCCCATGCAAAGTCGTGGATGGTGAAAATCTGCACACTGCTTCAGTGGACGTACTGAAAGAAGTAATTCTATTAGAATGGCTCCATATTATCATTACTGGGTGCTTGTGTGATAACTTCCGTGTTTTTGTATTTGGATCTATCATAGTGGTCCAATCAATTCAGGTGCTGCCGGCAACAGTATTTTCGACTTAACCTTTTATTTAAGATATGAAATCGAAAAGGACGATTAAATTGATGCCGTGACGGGTCATATATCGCTTGATTCTATTTAGTTTCCGACCAGGCAAATTTGGCAATGGAAATGAACTGCCTTGCAACCCATTTCATGATCGTTGTATAAGATTGCCCAGAAGACCAAAGCAGCGTCGACAAATCAACCCAATCTTTGTTTTTACAGGAGGGGGTTCCTTCTGACATTATATTTTACATTCCCTGAAGTAAAAAAAGATGTTCGTCTTTTTCTATACTAACATTATAAAGAGGAAATATTTGGGAGTTTGTATGTAGGCGGTAATCTTCTAAACTACCCTTCTGATTTTAAAAATTCTGTCACCCGTAGAATGGTACGTTATCACTGGGTGATATAGGCTATATTTTATTTAAAAAAACAATAGGCATCCATACTAAAATTCAGGACGAAGACTGCCGTGTTTTCTAGTTCTTTATACAAGTAGACACAAAATTGACTTAGAAACTACGAAACAGAAAATTTTCAACAATGGTTTCGGATTAGTCGGTTCCTCCTAAAAAATGTTGGCATCTGGTATATATGAATCTATATAATCTACATAAAATTATCGATAAATCTGTTATCGTTCATCTTTATCCAAAACTGGTACATCCACATTAGACCAATTTAAAATATGACTATCTACCGCTCAACGCACTCTTTACTAAACACTTTCTTTTATATTTCAGGTCAAATGGTCCCGCAACAACATTACCGCCACCATGGAACGTTTCGAACCCAGCCAACATCACTCGTCCTCATCGACTTCATCTCTGGAATACGGTTTTGCAGCCAGTGTCGTTACACCATCGTCAACACCGTCGCATCATTCACAACAACAAATTTCACCTGCTCCTTCACAAAACTTCCAAGCTGCTGCCACAGCGTCAGCCCCAGCACCCTATAACCACGTCTATTCGTATGCGTACTATGAACCTGGCGCTGCCAAGTGTCACACAAACGTACCACACAGGGAAGAGGCCGCTGCCATTATGCCAGCTGCTGCAGCGGTACAAGCGTCGGGTCCTTCAAAAAGTCCACCCCGCAATTCGATACGTGCATTGTTGGCGCGAAGTTTTCGAACTAAACCGAAAAATCCTCCATCGACCTCATCGTCGCCCACTGGTGGGGAAGAGCGTCATAATTATACGACACGTTATGGCACTACGGAGAATTTGTATGAAGAGGTTAACGACCAGAAGATACGAAAGGTTTTGTCCGATAACCGGATAGTGAAATCGAATGTTATCGAGGAAATACGACGAGTTCAGCATAATCACTTTAGGGTTCTGGACGAGTTAAATCTATCGCTGGAAGCATTGATAATGCCTGAAACACCACCTGACATAAGTCCCAATGTGGAGGTACCCGAAGCTCCCGCGGCTACCGCAACTGCAACTGCAGTGTTGGCCACACCCTCGTCCACGGCACAAAAGCCTCGTAGAGGTGGCTTGTTGGGTGGTGCCGCTTCCTCGTCCTCGTCCACAGTGTCTTCTTCACAGCCGCGTACCTTGTCACACGCCAGCCTAGAAAATCTTTCGTCGACTTTTAATTCAATCGAGCTGAAAGATCACGCTCATCTCTCGTGCATAAACCCAGAATTCGATGAGGGCGATCTGGATAGCGGCTTCAGCGGCAGTGGCAGCAGCAGTGGTGCTAGTTACAATGAAAGTCTGCGTTACTACAAGTCCGGCCATACACCCAATCACCATCCAAATCATACTATGCACCATCATCAGGTGCAGCTTCATAACCATCACGTGCAACTGCATCCCCAGCAGCAGCAGCAGCAACAACAACAGCAACATCAACTGCAGCAGGCGCAACAGCAACACCAGCAGCAACAACAACAACAGCAACACATACAACCCACCACTTTACCCCACAATATGCGCAGCTGTCGATCTTCGACCGCGTCCGGTTCGTCGACTTCCAAAAGTAGTACGGTTTCATCCGAGGATCAGGGCATCGCCATGATGACATCTTTGGGGAGCTGTGGAACAGCTGTCACCTCACCGGCATCGCCATTTCACTATAATCGCTGCTGCTCCGACATACAGCGGGCATCGGCGCGTTCGGCCTCTGATTCCTCAGCGACGGGTGCTAAACCAAAAAAGAACTTTTGGAAAATAAAACCGTGATGCTACAAACGGGCTTTACGTAAACTCTACAAACAATGGAGTATAGTGGTGGTAAGTTAAATTAGTTCCAGACCCCTGAACCCAAACTGTCCTCCTGCACAGACATGCACACACTATGTATTCTATTCTCCGGCGCTGTTTCGCGCCCTTTCTCTCTCTCTCTCTCTCTCTCTGTATCTTCTGTCATAAACAACCAACTTAGTTTTAAGGCATTTACAAGAAAAAGTGATGTATTTGTAAAAACAAAAGATAAGAAAACCGTATAAAGTAAAAACAAAAAACAGAAAAAAAACACAGAAAACCTTAAAAACGCTATGAAAATGAACTCTTAAATGCATTTTTAGTTAAACTAAGCATTATATGTATTTGTTAATTTAAAAACAACAAAAACGAAAACAAAACGAAAAACAAATGTGAATAATAATAAATTTATTAAAATTTTGAGTTAAACAAAATTGCTGTTGGCTTTTTATTTCTATCCTATGATTTGGGCAATGCGGGTGGGTTTAAATTTCAATGAATATGATTTTTCAACAATTGGCTTTTAACGTTTTAATTTTTCTTTTTCACAATTGAACTAATTTTAGGCGCATGGGAAATCTCCCACGGATTTAAATGAATCATGGTGGTTGCTTGCTCAGCTGGTATCATATTGTGGGTGCGTGGGAAAGCTGCGCAAGTTGCTGTCATGACTGCTTATTTTGGGAGGAAATTGTAGGTCCGCATTTGGTTCTTCTCGATTGGGCACAAGCATCGCATTCTTGTTATTGGCATCAAATAGCAAATGAAATCACACTATTCAAACAGATTTGATAATACTCTGTTTCCCCACAGATAGACAAAGCAAGAGGCAAATCACAGCATCCATGACCCATAGGGTTGTCTATTTGAAAATGCCACAAAATCACGGTTGCTACAAAAAGTAAGGGAATATTTTATATTAACTGGTAATTTCGTTGGCTAAAATTGTTTTACACTTCTCTGTCGGTGCGTGCCATTTTTCACATTTACACTTTAGCTGCGCGGAGAAGGGTAAATCAGTATTTCGGCAACGGGCACAAGTGTTGATTAGGGTGTCCCATCAATAAATGCCTGTTTTTGCTCAAGCTATATTTGAAAGCAAAGCAAGTAACAGTTCCGCTCGCGAGCCGAAAAACTCAGGTCCTCCTCAATATTGAACTCTCACTCTGTTTTTAACAAATCCCATGAGGTGTCAGTGGACACCCGGTTGGAAGGAAGCTCATTTCGCATATATTATGTACTAGTTAGTTCCAACACGCCTAAGACGCCCGTTGAAAAATACGATAATTTAAATGGATCTCTAAGAAAATATATATTTTGTAAAATGATAAACTTTTTTAAGAAAAACTGTTTGATGTGTTAACATCTATAGGCGCGGGTAGGGCAATCTATCAAAGTGAACACATGCAAACAACACACAGCGTTAGCAGCATAAACATACGTGGTTATTGTACAACAATAGTCTCTGCCTAAAAATAAGTATGGTACTGATGTAGCGGCAGCGAACAAACAAGTAGGTCGTAGTCGCCAAAGAGTATTGTATAGTATAGATAACTCATCGAACGAATTGTATGACTCAAAAGCACTGGCGACATCTGGCGAATGATTCAAAACGTATTACACTCTTTTTGTCATAACTTCTTCCATTCATAATTTTGATGTGAAACATTGATCCATTTTGAAACATTTTTGCTTTTTGTATTGTTTTATGTAATAACATATTCGAAATGATGTATTTATGTATATTGAAATATTCTATACAGAGGATACGACTCGTTTATGATATTTTACTCAGACTCTACATGAGAGCGGAAAAGAGTGTTATTCAATACTTTTTGTCGTCGCTATGTTTACGGCAAAACAAAAACAACTATTTGAGTGTGCTAAATATTGCTTTATTTATTTTGACAATATTACATCTAATGTTGAAGCAGAAAGAAAGTTAAAGAAAGTGCAATAGCAAAAGAGCCTTCAGCACAAAAACTATTTGATTTTTTTTTTATTTTCCAATGCAACATTTACTAACGTGTTCATAGAAATCGAACAGGTACCGTGTAGCAAAAAGGTGTTAACACATCGCCCGTGATTACGAACACTTATTGATGTTTTTTGTAGAATGTATTTAAAAAAACACATATTTTTAGGCCCGTTTTGTCAGGATATGTATTATATTTTCCCGAAAACTTAATTTTTTAAAGACAGGTTCTTCTTTTATTAAAAGCTAATGTTTTTTTTTTAAGAAAATGTACTATTTTTAGGAAGAAGTACTTTCTGTAAGACAAGGCCATAAGAGTATGCATTTTTTTTTTACAAAGAAGTACTTTTTTTTAAGAAAGTGGTACTCTTTTTAGGAAAAGGTTACTTTTTTTAGATAATGTACTTATTTACTCAATGGGATATAGCTCAATGGGAATTTTTTTTAAGAATTTGTCTTTTTTCAGGAATATATACCTTTTTAAGAGTAGGTACTTATCTCAAGAAAAGTTCATTTTGTTTCTTTAAAGAAAAGGTAGATTTTTTAAGAAAAGGCAATTTGTTGTAAGAAAATGTACTTTTTTAAGAAAATGTACTTATTGAAAAAAAATACTTTTTTTAAGAAAAGGTACTTCTTTAAGAGAAGGCAGTTTTAAAGAAAAGGTACTTTGTTTAAGTGTTTTTTGACAAAATTTCTTTTTTTTTAAAGGCACTTATTTAAGAAACTTCCTTCACTTTGGCTTTTCTAAATTTACTTTTTATTAGGTTCAAAACTACAATATATACTAAATATTGGGTACAGGCTCCATTTAGAAAACTTCCCATTAAACAATAAATTTCCCAACAAATGTGAGACATCAAGTTAGTCTAGACACAACGCAAAGCAAAAAGTATACAATATAGTTGATAATAATAATAGTGTTAAGACAAAAGTTGTTTAATTTTTTTTTTCATTTAGCCCCATCCCGCAACGTGCGACAGGGAACTTCGTTCCAAAAAATTAAAATCTCTAGCGAATTTAATTTTTAAAATTTTTGTTTCTTTGAATCGCTCCCAGCGAGTCAATCATAAAAATTAAAAATTCTCTTCGGAGTTTCATTTTACTGGGTGTGAGAGCTTTATACTGAAGAGGAGGAGCGGAATTTTTCATAAGAGGCAACTGCGACAAAAATCGATTGGAATGTTATGGAAAATGTAGAAAATAATAAACGCGCATCAGTAATGGCAGAATTATAAAAACCCAAAAAAATCGGATGGAACAATGAGGAATGGACCTATGTATATAAAGTAAGTAGTATATGTGGTGAAAAATTTGGTCTAGAGGTCGACTAATAATTGTAATATAAATTTAAATAAGTACTACTAAATACTAAACTGAGTGTATTTGGTTAAAAAGGGGTAAAAAATTCCGAAAAAGGGTTAGACCAAAAACGATGTACAAGTAGACAGTCAAAATTTCTCTTCACTCAAATGCCAACAAACAAAACGAGTGAAACCCTAGTACTTCTCTACTCTCTCTCTTACTCTCTTCATTGAATAATTCAATACACGAACAGCTTTTTGATAGTGTTATTGTATATAACTATACAAATTCCAACCTTGTTGAAGTAAAATTACATAAACTATGCAAAAAGTATGAAATAAGCAAGATATGACGCGAGAGAAATGCGTTTGAGTGAACTCCTAGCACTTTCTGGTTCTCTTTTACCAGAGTTGCCAAGTTGCGCACATCTTCTGGTCGTCTAATTCTAAATCCTCTTTGGTTAGACTTCAAAATGCAATGAAAATCGTTTGGAATGATTGCGAATGTGTTAAAAATAGTGTGGGTAAAAAGGGGGATAAGTTGGTAAAAATGGTACAACTTCCAAAAAGGGCAAAAATATTTCGAAATGATAGAAAATTATTAAAATATGTCATGACTCTTCTAGAGCTTTTAGCCCGCTAACGTCGGTAAAAAACGTAACAAGGGGTAAAAAGTGCAGAAAAAAACCTTAAATTTAATGGGCAAAAAAATTTGCATCTTTGGGAATATTTACTTACTTAGCCGGTCTCGAACAACCTCGAGGGGTCAGGGACCTTAGAAAACGAAAGATAACATACTTCGCCAACCAGTTCGATCTTTTGCCTTATCTCTCCAGTTGGCAATACCAAGTGTACGCAGGGATTCGGTAACCTGAACCCTCCAGCGGAGTCTTGGTCTTCCTATTTTTCGTCTTCCTTCGAGTTCGGATTCGAAAACCCTTTGTGCTGGTTCGTATTCATCCATTCTACTGACATGGCCTAGCCAGAGCAATCGCGTTATCTTGATCCGCGTAACTATGTCAATATCAGCATAAAGCTCATACAGCTCATGATTCATGCGTCGCCGATACTCGCCGTTGTGCACTATAGGGCCATAAATTTTTCGGAGTATTTTTCTCTCGAAGACTCCTACAGGTGTTTCGTCTGCTTGCGATAGGACCCAGGAGTCTGCGCTATAAAGCAAGACAGGTAGAAAGAGAGACTGGTACAGCTGGACTTTTGTTACTCGAGAGAGGACTTTATCTCCAAAGTGCTTGCTTAGCCCAAAATAACATCTATTCGCAAGCACAATTCTCTGCTTGATCTCAAGGCTGACGTTGTTGTTTTTGTTCACGGCAGATCCGAGGTATATAAATTCGTCAACTACCTCGAAGTTATAACGGTTATCAACGTTCACGCTTTGGTCTAATCGCGTGGAGGCCCTGTTCGTGGAAACCATTAATTTTGTCTTCTCCTCATTTACCGTCAGATCCACTTTTCCCGACTCCTTCTCAATTCTCGAAAACACCGCAGTAACTACTCTAATTGTGCGCCCAATGGTATCTATATCATCAGCATTCGCGAGCAGCATGTGACTTTTACTGCTGATGGTCTTATTCATGTTGACAGCTGCTTTTCTCAGAATAATCTCTATTAAGATGTTAAAGAGATCGCATGATAGGGTGTCACTTTGTCTGAGGCCTGGCTTAGTTTCAAAAGGTTCGGTAAGATCCTTACCAAATTTCACTAAGGATTTGGTGCTCATCAGGGTAATCCTGCAAAGGCGTATGAGTTTTTCAGGAACATCAAGCTCAGACATTGCTTCCTAAAGTTTCCCAGTATCGGGGGGCCACCTTAAAATCGATAAATATATGATAGGCGTCGATTTGTTGTTTATGGATCTTCTCCAGGATTTGGCGTAGGGTGAAAAGCAGCCATCTAACCAAATTTTGCTAATGAGCTGATGCATGCACCTTATCAACTCATCGCTGCCAGCCTTAAACAGCTTCGCCGGTAATCCATCGGCTCCTGCGGCTTCGTTGTTCTTAAGCCGGGCAATAGTTGTTCTGACCTCGTCTTGGTTAGGAGGGGGCAATCGACGCCGTCGTCCAACTTTTGATCGATTGTCCCGTCATTGCCAGCGCGGAGAAATGCTCTCTCCATATTCTCAACATGCTCTGCACATTTGCGATGAGATTTCCGTCCTACTCTTTATAGAAGGAGGGCCCTGAACCATGTCTATTAGTTCCGTTTTTACTTTTTGGTAGAATATTCGGGCTTCGTACTTCCTTCTGCATGAGTCGATTTTCTCACTCTCGCGCTTTCTCCACTGCCGTTTATTACGCCTAAAGAGACGGTATACCTTCTTTCTTTTCTCCCTATACCGCCTACTGACAGCTCGCGTTGCAACTAACTGTAGCATTACCATACGTGCAGTGTTCTTTACATCATTTCCAATGCGAATCTCTTCATCGTACCATGGTTTGCAGCGAAGCGGTTTTTCAATCCCAAGTACGGTTGTCGCGGCAGTTTTTATAGAGTCGAAAATGGGTTCCCACTGCGTTTCATGATCGTCATCGGGAGGGGTGGGTTCTGTGCCAAAAGTTGCAAGAGCTTCCTTGACTAGGCTTTGGCTATCTCTGGTAAATGCAGCTTTCCGATGTCTAGCTTTCTCTGCGTCGGGTTTCGTACGATTTTCGCTCTACCTAATCTAGTGCCAACCTTTGCTGCTACCATTTCACTGGATAAGTGCTTCCATCAAATACCACGTGATCAATTTGGTTCTTAGTTCTTTGATCAGGGGATACTCAAGTAGCCTTTATGCTGGAATCTTGTACCACAAATGACCATGTTTTTTGCCGCGGCAAAGTCAATCAGTCTCATACCGTTGTCGGAACTGTCAGCATGTAGACTGAAATTGCCAATAGTTGGATTAAACACATTCTTCATTCCTACTTTGGCATTAAAATCTCTTAGTACAATCTAAATGTCATGGCCAGGGCAGCGGTCATACGTTTCCTCTAAGAGCTCATAGACTATGTGTTTGGCATCATCATCTTTCTCTTCTGTCGGGGCATGCATACAAATTAGGGAAATATAAAAATATTTCGCTTTTATGCGGATTGTGGCTATACGTACACTCACAGGATTGAACCTTGAGACTAGATGTCGCAGTCTTTTGCCAACTACAAATACGCAACCAAATTCATGTTTTTTCTCAAGGCAACTGTAGTATATATCGCAGTTTCTTTTTCTTGTGCAGCCTTGTCCTGTCCATCGCATTTCCTGGATTGCGGTAATGTCAGCCTTATAACTTTCGAGGACATCTGCCAATTGGATACTTGCACCGGATCTATATAGAGTTCTCACATTTCAGGAGCATATCCGTAAATCGTGGTCCTTATAACGCTTGGGTCGTCAACATATAGGGATTGTTTATGTTTTCTCTTTCGATTTTGCATTTTCACTGCCACTATGAATGGTGGCGGGAGTCAAACCCAGTCCACCGGGTTTTCGCATTTTACCTACTGCCAGGATATTTGATTGCAGCCGCCCATTATGGATCAGACGCTGACCAGGATGCAATATGTCGAACCTGGATTTTCTTCTTTTGGGTTTTATCCGCCGTTGGCCCATATGTTCGGGCCAAAAGAATATGCCCGATAGCTTGATGAGCTTCTGTGACATCGGTCACCTACTAAGCCTGACCCACATCGGTTATCGCGTATCTAATCAGGCTGTTCATTTATTGTCTTTGGGAATATGTATATCAAAAATACTCCTTATAGATGGATAAAAGAGGCTGGAAGGGGTAAAACGTGAAAAAGGTCAATATTAGTTTGGAATGATTGGAAATGTGTTAATAACTGTGTATATGGGTAAAATCTGATTGAAAGTGTAAAATTAGTGTATAAAGATTGGGAATATACTAACAATAGTGTAGTGGCTGAAAAATTTTTGGACTTCAAAGAGTCAAATAACGTTAAAACTTAAAAAAGGAAAAAAAATGCATGAAATGATTTGAATTTGTTAAAAGTGGTTTTTGTACGTAAAAATGACAAAACATGAACACGAGTATACGAGAAGTAAAGTAGGTCAAAAATTGGTAGAATGTAAAAATGCGGGCAAATCGTTTGGAATGCGTTAAAAATAGAATATGTGGATAAACTAGGATAAAAACGTCAAAAAGGCGTAAAACTTCAAAATGCGAAAAGTCGTTGCAATTACAAAACTTCGAATAACTTTAGCTTCGGTTTATTGAAAAAGGAACAAATAGGGTTAATTTTAAAGTAGAAAAAAATTTAAGAATTTCCCTCATAATATTAATGAAACATTCTTCATTAAAAATTCTTAATTAATCGGATGAGGGTTTTCGAATGAAGTTTATAAAATTATACATTTCGTGAGAAAAGATTTTAAAAATAATTTACGAACTTCATTCCTTGTTAACTTACAACATATACCTTGAGCTGCCCACATTTATTGCTGCTGGGTTGTGAAATCGACATATATACTTATAAGTCTTAAAAGTCTTTCCGTAGTCCCTTCCTCATACAGTATATTTCAAAGTACTGAATCTATATAATATAAGGAACAGCATTCATGCAAATTAAAAAACCTCACACCCTCCCTCTACGTAACTGATTTGACCATGACTGAACTAGTAGAGGTTGACACAGTAGTATTTGCTATAATTGTGGGCACAAACAACAACGTTGAGTAATGTTGGGAAATATTGCAAACTCCAATTGTACATCGAATTTGGTTGAAGGCGAGGCGCATATTCATCCCCGCGGCTATATCAACAAACCCAAGTCGAACATTTTCCGAATTAAGTAAAAGTACAAATGGGAAATGTTCTTCTTCTTCCTGCTGTCATTCATTAGAAATGGTATATGTATATTAGGCCGGGTCGATTTTTATGGAGGCAAAAAATCGTTCAACGTACAATGAAAATCGTATTCTAGGGATCAAAATAAGAAACTTTGCCGTAGGAACCATACCTCTAAAACGAATTCTCGTGTCCCGGAATTTGGGTCGAACTTTTGGGTAGGGCCAAATTTCCCACAAATCCCACTTTGACCCATTTAGAGTGCCCCAATCGAGCCCAAATGAATGACCGTAAAGTGCCAAAAATGGTGATTTTTTGAAATGTTTGTATGGGGAACACCCCAGGGGGGTTCCAGGGGGTGTGCCACTGGCAAGGATGGGTCGGGCCTCCAAAGTTAGTGGCGGTCGGTCATGCATTTGGACTCGATTGGGGCACTCTAAATGGGTCAAAGTGGGATTTTTCTAAATTTGACCCTACCCAAAAGTTCAACCGAAATTCCGGGACATCAGAATTCGTTTTAGAGGTATCGTTCCTTCGGCAAAGTTTCTTATTTTGATCCCTAGAATACGATTTTCCTTGTATGTTGAGCGAATTTTAAATCGATCCGCCCTAATGTATATTGTTTACGTTTTTGACAAGTTATCGATAAACAGACGGCTTCGCCTTAAGACAGTCACACGCTGAAAAATCTATATTTCTTTGTAATTTCGATGCTAATATGTTGTATGTGTAGCTTATGGCAAATATAGAATATTTGTGTCGCAACACACTGTGTTTGCTACTCACTATTACATGTTGGACACACAAAAATTAATAGGTTATAATATATGTTTTTGTAACCCAAATGTGGGTTTGCATCTTGAAAACTGCTGAAAACAAAAACGTGACGGACAGCAAAGAAACAGAAACGTAGCAGATCTTCAATTCATAAAACAGTGCTGGCGTACATATACATGGTTCCTGCAATATTCACGTTTTTGACAATTTATCGATAAACAGTCGACCTTATCTCAAGACAGTCACACGCTGAAAAATTTATATTTTGTTGTTGTTTGGATGAAAATATAACATATGCTTCTCGAAAATATGGTATACTTGCGTCCAAACACGTTGTGTTTGCTATTCACTATTACATGTTGAAGACACAACAATTAATAGGTTACTTATATAATAGCACAAATGTGCTAATAGGTTACTCTTCGTGGCACAAATGTGTATATGTTTGTTGAAAACTGCTGTAAACAAAAACATGATAGAGAACAATGGAACAGAAAAGCATCAGATGTTCAAGTCATGAAAACAGTGCTGGCAAATATATAAATGCATGGTTCCTGGAATATGATGCAGGACCTTTTTTCAGCGTCTAGAAAATACTAAATTGGGGTCGATGTGATGTCGATGTTGGAAAGAAAGGGATTTTGACATTATAATGACGACGATAACATATTATGTTTCGTGACACAGATGCAAATTTTGGAGGTAGTTAACACATTGTCGTTTCAATTATATGATAAATCTTCTTACAGTGAGGTAAAAAGTTGTAAGTCAACCTCTACAGGGTAATTTTTCTGCTAAAAGTCTATATAGACACACCGCTTGTTTGTCACCAAATTTCACTACGAATTGTGTAGGTGCGTGTAAACTATGCCGTATTTTCCTGGTTGATTGCAAATATAGCATGTGTTTGGAGCTCGTCGCAAATATATTACACTACTGTCCAAGCACGTTGTGTTTGCTACTCCATATTACATGTTTGAGACACAATGATGATATTATTAATAATATTATAATATATGTGTTTGCGATCCTAATACACTTTTGTTTGTGATGCAAATGCAGCTGTGTTTGGTGAAGGCTCCATCGAGGGCAGTATAATGAAAGAGATTGTTCCTCGAGTTAAAGTTAGCCTAGGTAAAGTTACAAGTGTATAACTATATTTTTGCATTATCCTTTTAGTCTGCGATTTACAAATGGTCCTGTATGCGTGTGTATTGAGTGTTTCTTATGTTGACTAGTCTGTTGCGCTGTAGTCGCATACATTCAGTCGTCAATCAATTGATTGGGAGGAAACACGCGAATGCTTCGACGTAAGTATGTGAATGCTTGGGATGAAGCACGCATATGAGTCCAGGTAAAACTATACATCTTTCCAGGTGAACATGCTAACATTTCCATTTAAATCCAAGTGGGTTTATGACTTGCAAATGTATGAATATTTGGAGTGTGTTCTAAACATATGTATACATGGTTTATGCAGAATGTATTTAAGAGAATATATTGCAGAGGAAATTTTTTTGCGTGCATGTTCCGCCATCAATCCGTTGAGATGTATATGCATCAGACAACTGTCTTCAAAATTACAAAACCCAAACACTTAACTCATTTGCAGTTTTTTTATATCTACATGCTGAAAAATAACGGCCCAGAAACATATTGCAGGAACCAATACATGTTTGCAAGCATTGTTTTGTGTCTTTATTGTCTGTTACGTTTTTTGTTTTCAGCATTTTTCTACAAACAAAACCACATTTATGTCACAAATCCATATTATAACCTATTATTCTTTGTGCCCCAAATATGTTGTGTAGTATAGCAAACACAACTTGTTTGGACACAAGTACACTATATTTGCGAAAAGATACAAACACGTTATATTTGAGAAACAAAATACAAACTTTTCAGCGTGTAAGGTCACTATGAACTGGGCAATAACCGTCTTTAATTTTTGCGGTTTTCCTCAACAGGATATATGTACAAAGTATGCGATGAGAAAATATAGTTGTGTGGTTTTGGACGAACAATTGTTTAACGAATTATAACCCTCATCTTGCTCCTGGACCATTAGCTGGAGAAATATTTATAAAGAATGTATTTGGTAATAATATGCTGAATATGCCATGGTACAGGCTTAAGCTTACGTGCAAATACTTCGACTTAAATGGATTTCTGATATCTTAGGCTTCCATTCTTCATGTATCCTAACCTTTGGTACATGGCAATGAACTGACTTTTTGTGAAACATTCAATATAGCTATTTCGTTAAAAATAGCGATGCGTGTATATTATATATATACATATGCATATTTCCAAGCTGCATCATTTAACAATATTGCGAATTACATGTTATAAATATATTCCGCCTCATTCAACATCATATTTTTAAGAACAAACCGCTATTTTTAATTTCCGGTCATTGTGAACTATTTGGTTAGGATAAACGAACCGTTCATAATTCTTTTATAATTAAAATATGCGTTCAACTTATGGTTTGTATGAGGGTTAAAAAATTATCACCATTCATTAAATTCAAAACAGAAAAAAAAACTCAGGATAACTCCATACTGGTACAACTCATTGAAGCGACACACTTGACCTTCTGTTACAATAATCGCTTCCCATAACATTTCCTATTAACAAGCTAATATTGGATGATGCTGATACACGTACTCGGTGCGTCAACAACTCTTGTGTAGAACTCATTCTGGTAATAGGGCGCTTCCGTTTCCGATTTCCATCGATATGGCAAATAAATCTAATACTCGCATGTATTCCCATGATAGTTCAACATGATGATCATTATTGCTTTCAACAGCTCATCACTGATGCGCCATAGCTTAAATCTTCCACCCAGTGACTGGTCATCAAAATTCATTCATTGGATGAGGTTTAGTGGAAAATCTCCACAAACACACACACACACACATTCAGTAGGAGTGTGAGGAGGAGATGTGCCTAAAATTGACTGAAATAAGCGTAAAATGAATCAATTAAAATTGATTGAATTGTATTGCAACCCTGATTACACAAAGACATGGCTGCGCTCATTTGAACTCCCTCTCTACTTAGAATCTATCCAGAATTCGAAATAAATAAAGATTTGTTAGACGATGATGCAAAATCTTTTTGATTGTCCCAAAGAGAAGTGGAACGAATGCAAGGGGGTCGATTGCAGTTGTAGGCAAAAGGGTTTGTTGATAGGCCTGTTTGATTTTTGGTATATATTAGATATTAGATATTTCTGATGCGTATTAGATAAAAAGTCAACAACAACACCCAACATTGATGCTAAAACAATACTTGTATTCCTGCCTAGAATACCTAATGAATCACCCTTCCTAAATTAAAATCATTACAATAAAAATTGTAATAATAAATATTCCCCTCGATAACGACATTTGGCTTTAAAAACGGTTTGTTATTGGAGTCTCACTGTACTATGTCCCATATTTAAAAAACGTGAGCTGAGTCTCTGTGCCAACTACCGTGGAATAAGCCATTTATCCATAGCATATAAGGCTCTATCAAGTATAATGTGCGAAGAGACTAAAATCAATTATCGCTCATCTGATTGGACCATACCAGTGTGGCTCTAGGACTGGAAAATCGATAACTGATCAGATTTTCACGCTACGGCAAATCCTGGAGAAGACCCAAAAAACCTATCATGTAGTTGTCGACTATAAGGTGGCCTCAGTAGCCCGATACGGGAGAAACTGTACGAAGCAATGTCTTTTTATTGGGTTCAAAACTACAATATATACCACATATTTGTTACAGGCTCCACCTAGAAAACTTATCAGTAAACAATAAACAATAAATCAAAACATGTGAATATGGACTTGATAATTCAACAGAGGAGGAAGAATCCATTAAATGTATACTTTCGGAAGAGGAAGAAAATATGTGCTACGTATTAAGGAATAGATGTGTAGAGAAGTTACTGCGGTGTTTTCGAGAATTGAGAAGGAGTCAATACAAGTGCCTCTGACAGTAAATGAAGGCAAGACAAAATTAATGCTTTTAACGAGCAGGGCCTCCACGCGATTATACCAAAGCGTGAACGTTGATAACCGATATAATTTCGAGGTAGTGGACGAGTTTATATACCTCGGATCTGCCGTAAATAAAAACAACAACGTCAACCTTGAGATCAAACGGAGAATTGTACTTGCGAATAGATCTTATTTAGGGCTAAGCAAGCACTTTAGAGATAAAGCCCTCTCTCAAGTAACAAAAGTCCAACTATACCAGACTCTCATACAACCTGCCTTGCTTTATGGCGCAGAATCCTGCGTCTTATCGCAAGCAGATGAAACAGCTGTGGGAGTCTTCGGGAGAAAAAAAACTCCGGAAAATTTATGGGCCTATAGTGCACAAAGGCGAGTATCGGCGACGCATGAACCATGAGCTGTATGAGCTTTATCCCGACATCGACATAGTTAAGCGGATAAAAATAACGCAATTGCGCTGGCTAGGCCATGTCAGTAGAATGGATGAAGACGAATCAGCACGAAGGGTTTTAGAACCCGAACTTGAAGGAAGGCGAAAAATAGGAAGGCCAAGACTTCGCTGGGTTCACATGGTACTACCAACTGGAGAGATAAAGCAAACGATCGAGCTGGTTGGCTGGTTCCCTGAACCCTCGGCGTTGTCCGCGACCGGATAAATAAGTAGTTATTATTGGTACCTAGAATGTATAAACTCACTCAGAAAAATCAAGACTCTATCAGGTTAAACGGGTTATGGAATCCTACGAAGTGAGCATCATACGTATAAGCGAATTACGTTAATTATAGCCAACTTCAACTACCATCTGATCACCGCTTTATACGTTATACTCCGGCAATGATACGTAACGTATAAATGGGGGCGGGTTCCTTCTTTTACTTAAGGCGCATCATTGTTGCGAGTTTTGAATTCGAATATCTGCAGGATTTCTGTGGTACAGGCATATGCTCCCACTGATCAGTTAGTTAATTTCTTTAAATTCGCCTCTAAGGGTTCTTGTGGTACGACACAATTAACTATAGTTCTAGATCGAAAAGTCGATCGATTGCCGTGACATTTTTGCCACCGGGTTGCCGTGAGTTCGTAGTGCAAAATTAAATAGCGTACGTACCTTAGCTTAAGAAGATGGAACTAAAGATTATAGGGCAATTGACTAACTTTTAATCCGTTCCATATTTCCATTTGTCAATCATCAGCATAAGTATGGGATATTGCTGCACGCAAAGAAAAAACTCGTTCCTCCCAAACGAAATATTAGATAAATGAAGTTCGTTTGGGGACTGTAGTTGGGAGAACCGAACTTCTGTTAAGCCATACATGTCATTTCGTTTGTGAGAACCAAAAAATGTTTGCAGCGAACGAGTTATGAGAAATATAAGCTGAAAAAATCATTTGGTTGGTTGGTTGAAAAGGCTGCAAGACAGCACGCTGTCTAGCACACTTAGGCTAAAGAAGCCCATTGTGATACCTGCAGTTTCCTTCATAGCAACTATTGACTAGTCGTCTAGCCAATTTGCCCTTTCAATAAATTTGACTATGAGACCTACAGGAATATACTGTACAGCTACGGCACTAACTACCGAATGTGTACCGAATATCCTACTTCTCAGTCCTGGCAGAGCAGGGCTATCCAAGAGAAGGTGTTTCGTCATTTCCTCGCCCTCTTCCATGCAGCATCTACAGAGAGTAGAGTTTCTATGTCCCAATCTTAAGGCGTGTTTTCCTACAAGACAATGTCCCGTAAGTGTTCCTATCATTGTGGATAACCTGCTTCTCGGCAAGTTAAGTAGTTGCCTAGTCCTCTTCCTGTGCACCTGTGGCCAGAGGACCCTGGCTTGCTTGTAAGTTGAAGTAAGTCTCCACTTGGCCTTGAACAAATTATCGGCCCACTGCCTGATCTGCAAACGGTAGGTTGAGATTCTAACACCTTCTTTTGCCGGAAGAACCTGTGCCGTAGTGCACTGTCTAGCTGACGCATCCGTGCTAACGCATCCGTGTCCCGGTACCCAGTTGAGCCTGATGTCAAAATACTCTGCTATCACCCTAAGGGATGAGTGGCATTCTTTCACCGTCAGGGACGTAGCAAACATGGCTTCCAGGTATTTTATGGCAGCCTGGCTGTCTGTTTAGATACATATTCTCCGGAGGGTTGTAACACTACTTTTCAGTAGTTCAGCAACCTCCAGTATGGCAGTAATTTCCGCCTGAAATACACTACAGTGATCAGGCAGCTTGAGGGAGATATTTACATTTAGGTCCGGTGAATGGACCCCACAGCCTACGTGCTCGTCGAACTTTGATCCATCGGTGATACTACTGATATCCCCTTCCAGTGACTTTTCCTAGGTATTCCTGTTCGGAATAGAAGTCCTTAGATTTTTCGCTGGTAGAAGGTAGGGGATACAGTAGTCCATTTTTATGGGAATAGAGTTGATCCGGTGTAGCGTGTCCGGAATGCCCCGATATCGAAACGCCACAATCTCTGATTCTCACCAGGGATGCAGCGGCTGCCGATTCGGCCATGATATCAGGAGTACAGATGTTCAGGACAGCACTAAGTGCAGTACCTGACGTCGTGCCCATTGCCCCACTAACTCTAATCAGTGCTGATCTTTGAATTTTCATCAAGGAATTCAGAATATACTTCTTTTGAAGGGACCTCCACCAAACGACGATGCCATAGAAAAGTATTGGTCTGACTATCAAAAAACGGTTCCTCCAATTGTTCCCTCGGTTACAGCAACTGAGTTGTAATTGATCCTAACTAAAAAAACGTTTTCGAGAACTGAAAAACGTTTGCAGTAAACGCGTTATGAAAAATTAAAGCTGAAAAAACGTTTGTGAGAAACGAAAAACGGTTCCACCAACTGTTCTTTCGGTTACAGCAACCGAGTTGTAATTAAACCTTTTATTTATGGCTTCCATAAGCTCTTTTTTGTTTAAATTTCCAATTTTTATGCTTTCGGTTTTATCCATAAAGTTTGTTTTAAAAAAGTTGTCATTTTGATCTATTATTATAAAAGCGCAGCCCATCCAGGATATATCGACAAGGTTGAAGCATTAGAGTGCGTGATCACTTTAATGCATGAATGAAAGAAATAATAAGATTACGCCAATGGTGCTTACAAACTGTTCTCTCTCTGCGCATCTACGTCACGTTAGCGATTAAGCATTAGTAAATTGTGAAATATGCATGAAGATTCAGCAAAAACTATAAACTCAGAAGAAATTGTTGCAAATAGCAGTGAAATGTTTGTTAAAAATAAACGATGACTCTTTTGAAAAGCTAAAATTTGTAATACATTTAAAGATATGTATATGAATTTGTTAGAGTAAAATGTAGGAGAATTTAATGTTGTTTTTCCAGGCAATTTTATTCAGGAGATATTTTATAGACAGAACTACCATTTTTTTTATAATATTTTCAAGAAAATGTTTAAAAAGGCAGGCGTGCCATCAAATTAGCGTAGTATGCAAAACAAATTTTAGCTAACTTGACGTCACAGAGAGAGTGAGAGAATTCATTCAAATATAGCGGACCTGCGCAAGGCGCAATCTTATCTTTCATTCATGCTTTAATGTGTATGCGTGAGTGCGTATGTCAAACGAGTGGATAAGACTGTGTATACAGTCGACAGTAACAGAGAATTACGTTCTTCGTAATCTGTGCTCTCATTAGAAAAATGACAAATTTCAGTTATCGCAAACGGATTTTAACTTGCGGCAAATATAATTTTTTACACGTTTAATGCAAACGAGAAGTCGTTTGCAACAACATGGTACACATTTGCGATATATGAGTTTATTTAGGAGAACTACATGAACGGTTGCGATTATAAATTAATACAAATCAATCAAAGTATTGTTGTGGCAGTATTGCGTGTGGCATATTTCCTGTCTTAGCTAAATCACGGTAATATGTGGACACCTTAAAGACTTGTCAGATCCCTATTTTTCCAGCTTTTTACCAAAATAGCTGCCACTTTCCAACTATTTTATGAGAAGCCATATCCTCATATCATATCCTTGATATTTTTATCATTCCAAAGTGGCCATAGTGGAAAACTCTTTAGATCACACTTGAAAAACTATAAATCCTGTTTAAAATCAGCACATATGCCCTTATTTACTACACTACTCCACCCCCGCACAACGACATTCATAACTCCCTTCGCCCCTTGGAATGCTTTAGCCACGTAATACGACGCATACTTAAGTCGAAATCTTTATGGTTGAAATGCATTCAATAAAGATGACAATCGTAGCATATAACACGCTCCCATTACCCAAAATATTGGCGTGTGGTGGTGTTGAAATTCGTATCTCTAAGTCTGCAAATCTTTCTATCTTCCCATGCATTTGTATCTTCTATTTGTATTTTCTATGTATGTGTTACCATGAATAGAAGTAATCGAGCGCGGCATTTAAGAAAATGCGATTAGAGTTCAAAAGCACCCGAGAAGAAAATGAAAATAATGTTAACGTTATTAAAGAAAAAATATTGACATCTTAACAATTGCTTCAACAACAAAAAATGGAAAGGAAAGGAATCCCTGCAGTGCAATGTAGCTGAGAAGGAGGTGGTGGTTATAGTGACAATGGTGGGTGTCTTACATTTTCCTTTCGTTTCTCAAATGTTTGCAAAATTCTCGGAATTGTTCGCCAGTGGAAATTTCATAAGAATGTAGGTACATATATAAGTGAACACGTTGGCAATGAATTCAATAGTACCATGTGGCATCCTAGTTTGAATTCATTTGCTAATAAGAAAATGAAGTTATTTCTCCATATGAACGAATAAACAGGAGTTTCGTAGAATCTTATCTTAACAGAATTTCATTTAGGTGAAAGGCAGTTGATTATACTCATATACGCAGTGCAAGTGATATTATTTCAGGTACCTTAAGCCACCCATAAGAAAAAATTAAAATGCAATTTTGTCACTTTTGCTGAACGAAAAAAAATTCATGAATTTGAATTCAAATATGCTGGCGCTTTGTTGAAGAGGTGAAAGATTGAATAGATTCTTACATCAGATTCTTGCTTCTGTAACGAAAAAGTAATAAATGTATATGATTGTAATATTTATATAGTACTATATACACCGATCGACCTATCATGACCTTCTGACCTTCCTTTTGAAAGACATCAATTGCCATTTGAATGACATCAACTGAAATTTGAAACACATCAATTGTAATTTAAAACACACCAATTGAAATTTAAAATACACCAATTGAAATTTAAAAATCTAATACATAAAATCGTTTAATAATTATTGTGCGACACCAAAAAAAAATAATGGGGTTCTGTCAACGGTTTCTGGTAGAATGGTCTAAAAAAAATATACATGTATCGTCGTTTTGCCAGATCTGATCAGAATTTTTTTTAGGGCGCGTCAAAGTTTCCGGGCTTCGGAACTTTCCTGCAACATATCGGCATGCAAAATTGTGTGTTCCTTACTTCTGAGGTACAAAATATGTTCAGAAGTTTTATTGAAAAGATTTAGATAAACATTTTTGTGGAACAAATTAACCCTCCAACTGTCACGTATAACCATAATTTTTACTTTTTTTTTTTAAATCTCGTAAAAAACTGCTCCAAAATGACGGGGGGCGTTGTCAAAATGTTCTACAAAAATGATCGCCATAAAATTTCACTCTATGTGTGCGAACACTCCAAAACACAAATCTTAGCCCAAGTGCTAGATAATAAGCAAAAACTAACTGCCTTCTAAGGGTTAATAATGAATTTTGTCATTTTGCTGTTTCCATTAAAAATAGTCCACATAATATAATGAATTTTATCATAATTCATCTTTTATCTAGCACTTGGGCTAAGATCTGTGTTTTGGAGTGTTCAGAAACATATAGTGAAATTTTATGGCAATAAATTTTGTAGAACATTTTGACAACGCCCCCGTCATTTTGGAGCAGATTTTTGCGAGTTGTCAAAAAATAAGTAAAAATTTTGGTTATACGTGACAATTAGAGGGTTAATTTGCTCCACAAAAATGTTTATCTGAATCTTTTCTATAAAACTTCTGAACATATTTTGTACCTCAGAAGTAAGGATCACACAAATTTGCATGCCGATATATTGCAGGAAAGTTCCGAGGGGCGGAAACTTTGACCCGCCCTAAAAAAAATTCTGGTCAGATCTGGCAAAACGCCGATACACATATATTTTTTTTAGACCTTTCTACCAGAATCCGTTGATAGAACCCCATCATTATGAAAAAATCAAATTTTGTGTCACAGTGTAATTTATAAATTTCAAGCGACGAATTTTAAATTTCAATTTATGTCTATCAAATTTCAATTGATGTCTTTCAAATTTCAAGTGATGTGTTTCAAATTTCAATTGATGTATTTTAAATTTCAATTGATGTATTTCAAATTTCAAATAGAATTTTTAAATTTCAATTGATGTATTTCAAATCTAAAATATAATTTTCAAATTTCAACTTATATTTTTCAAAATTAAAAACTCACTGATTAGGACCTACAGTTTTAGATCGGTTCCGAACGGTATTTTGAGAAACTTTTTCATGGCTAAATACCCGATAGTGTCGCCGTCAATATGCGAGGTGATCGCCGTCGAAAGAAATTAAAGCTGGTCAGAGCGGGGTTCGAAACCTGGAACTCATGTACAAGAGGCTCGCACACTAACCATGGCACCACCGACGGCCAAACATATTTGCTTTTAACAGACAGACTTTTCTGCTGTTTTATTAACATATTTTTTGAGTGTGGTTTTGTCTGCGTCCCCAAAGATCAATCATATTTACACCTAAAATGCCGCAACAAATAGGCCGTTTGAAAGTATGCAATGACTGTTCGTCCATGATCATGATTTGGGATCCAAAATCATTTCGTCAATATTTGTGAAGACTCCCGAACATTCTCGGCCACAAAAGCGATATTCTCCGAGAAACGAACAGTATGGGGCCGGCCACTTATTGCGGGATCTGTAGTGGGCCCAGATTGCAGCGCAACCAGGCAAGCTATGGCGAAATTTAGGCCTCGTTGAAGCAGTCGACCGAAACTTAGTCAAATATGAGTAGCAATAATTCCGAGATCATCAGGTATTTATCGCTCTATTTTGTGATGCCAACTAATAACCAAACTGTCTGCAACATTTAAGTCGAAGCTCAGTGACGTTAAAACGCCATTTGCAAAACATGTGTCACATTGGGATTATGCTATAACTTTCGCCCAACCCTGTATAATTATATCGTCGTTTTGCTGAATGTTTCATTCTGGTAACTTTTTGCCTGCTTGAGACACGTATTTAGTTCTTGTGAACTTTTTGTTCCCATAAGAAGTATGCTAATAAAAAAATTATATTGGGTGCCAGATAGGGATGCAAGATTTGAAATCAACAAAAAAAGTGCATCGAGGGAAAAAAGGCAGTACAATTAAGAAAATAAAAGTACACTTTCTGTTATTAACAAATCATAAAGTTCAGTACAGAAAAGTACGTTTTAAGTTACGAAATAAAACATAACAGTACATAACAATAACAATTTATAAATTAAGGAACTAAGAGACCACAAATATTTTTTTAAATAAAAACTAGTCAGGTGCTTCACATTTTATTTTTAAAAGTAAAAAGAGTGTAAACTGTTCTACATTAAAAATGTTTAAAACGAAATATAACCTTCTTGTTTTAATTATTTAATAACACTGGGACACAAATGAAAGGAATTTGTTTCAGGCCTCAACCAAACCAAACAATTGTGAAAATACTTGGACGAGGTATCACAAAACCCCGCCCGGTTTTGCCTCTATACGTAACAATTCTTTTACAGGCCGAAGAAAATATTGGAGGTGGACCCTATTTGAGATTTTACTTCAATAACTCCTAAACAGCTTGAAATATTGCATTACTAACTTTGACAATACTGTAGCTATTATCCTATATAACAATTCCCTCTAATGTATTTCTAAGGAAACGTATACTGTTAATCGATTATTTCACGAAACGTCAAGAAAAATTGCACATATCTTTTATGTTTTGAGATCATATATGACATTTTAGGACATTGATGTATTTGACAATTTTGTCGAAAGCCTTAAGTTGTACAACTTAAGTTGATACAATCCAGTTTATTTGATTGAATATAATTCAATTACGCCATGAATGAAATTAAATATTTGAATTAACGTTAAAAATGCAAAGTTTTCCAAATTTTTTATTTATTAAAGTTAAACAGTATTCTATGTAAATACTTATATACGATTTTTGGTATGAATAGGACGTAACATTTTCGTATTTATTGTTGGCATAACAAAAAAAGTATAAAAAGAAGTACCGAGGCTAAAAAGAAGTACTTTTCCGTACTTATTTAGGTGCTATGCAGTCAGAAGTACAATTAGTAAAAAAAAGTACGGGTACTGCTGCAAACAGTACGTCTGGCAACCTTAGTGTCAGGAGACACCCGGTATGAACGAAGTTCCTTTCGCAATATACTATGTACTAGTTAGTTCCAACACGCCTAAGGCGCATGTTGAAAAATACTATAATTTAAATGGATCTTTAAGAAAAGATACTTTTTGTAAAATGCTAAACTTTTTTTTAAGAAATTTTTGATTTATTGAATGTATTTTTTTAAAAAAGTATATTTTTAAGTCCATTTTGCAAGAATATATATTATATTTTCACGAAAAGGTCCTTTATTTAATGAGAGGTACTTCTTTTACTTCTTTTTTTTAAGAAGAGGTACCATTTTTAATAAGAAGTAATTTCTGTACGAAAAAGCCTAAGAGTATGAATTTTTTTTCACAAAGACGTACTTTTTTTAAGAACAGGTACTTTTTAAAGAAGTGGTATTCTTTTTAGGAAATGGTTATTTTTTAAGAAAATTTACTAATTTTCAGAAAGGCTACTTATCTCAAGAAAAGAAAAGGTATTATTTTATTTTTAAGAGAAGGTACTTTTAAGAAAAGAATTTTTTGTAAGAAAAGGTATTTCTTTCAAGAGAAGGTATTTTTGTTTAAGAAAAGGTTTTTTTAAGAAATGTGAATTTTTTTACAATTGGCCCTTTTTTCAAGAAAAGGTACAATTTTAAGTGTAGGTACTTATCTCAAGAAAATTTATTTTGTTTTGCATAAAAAGTTCTCTTTAAAGAAAAGCTAGTTTTTTAAGAAAAGGGAATTTGTTGTAAGATAATGTAATTTTTTTAAGAAAAGGTATTTATTTAAAGACAATTACTATTTTTAAGAAAAGGTACTTTTTGTAAGAAAATTTACTTTTTTAAGCACAGGTTATTCTTTAAGAGAAGGTATTTTTTTAAGAAAATGTAATCTGTTTAAGAATATGAATAGGTATTGTTTTTGAAAAAACTTTATATTTTTAAGAAAACGCACTTATTTAACAAAATGGTATTTTTTTAAAGTTCTTTCTCTTTGGCTTTTCTAAATTTACCTTTTATTCGGTTCAAAACTACAATATGTAATAAACAGGCTCCACCTAGAAAATTACCCAGTATACAAGAAATGTTTACCCCAAATGTTAATGCAGACAAAAGCCAAACCAAAAGTACGAGTGTAAGAGTAAGTGTGCTGCCAACTGTAATTCCATGCTTAGGGTGGTTGTATTTCATGGATTTGCCAGTCTTGCACTTTGGCTTTTCTAAATTTACTTTTTATTGGGTTCAAAACTACAATATGTAATAAACAGGCTCCACCTAGAAAAATTCCCATTAAACAAAACCAAACCAAAAGTACTCAATATAGTTGATAATAATGGGTTGTAATAAAGTAGTTAAAAAAACGTTGTTTACAACTTTTTCATTTAGCCCCCATCCCGCAACGTGCGATAAAGAACTTCGTTCTACAAATGAATATTTCGTAAACCGAAAATGTGGGTTACTTGTCAATTATGTGGTACTCAGGATATATGCGACAATTTCATGAACAAAATCAAGTATAGGGTTGTAATTCCAAAGTTGTTTCGTACTAAAACAACTGTTTGATAGTTGTTCGGGACCGGAATTTTGTCATACCGATTGATTCAACAAAAGTAACACCACATTCGTTAAAATTAAAATGGAGTACGAAGACGAATTACTCATGAAGTATTTGCAAGGTAAATGCGAGAAAGGTGGCAACTCTGTGCAGCAAAAGTTTCCGAATGGAAATAAATGATAAAACTCCTTACGAAAATTTCGCAAGGACAGATGGGGTTTTAAGAAACAATTGTAAGCTGCAATTTCAAGTGCCGCTAAATTACGTGCAACTCTCCATACAGTCTCAGCAAGCGGTGTAACTAAAACACACCTAGTGTTTCATAACGGGTTTTTCAATAAGAGCGCTACAAAAGTTTTTTTACATAAAACAAAACCGGTTTTAGATACCAATGAAATTCTTTATTCCTGTGAAAGTACGTTGGATGCCATTATGTATGGAACTCGATTTCTTTTGCATGGCCACCACGGATACGCTTGCAGAAGTCCAGACGCTGAACCCAATTTTCGACGGTTTTCAAGCATAAATCGGCCGATACTGCTGCAATTTCACGTTCGATATTCGTACGAAGTTCATCAATCGTCGCTGGCTTGTTGGCATAGACCATAGGCTTGATGTAGCCCCACAGGAAATAATCTAACGGCGTGAAATCGCGCGACCGAGGCGGCCAATCGACTGGGCCATTTCGTGAGATAACACGTTCACCAAACTTGGTTTCTGATAAATTTATTGTGGCATTCGCTGTGTGGCTTGTGGCGCCGTCCTGTTGGAACCACATGTCTTCCAAGTCCATATTATCCAAATGGGGGACAAAAATATTCGGTTATCATTGAACGGTAGCGATTCGCATTCACAGTAATGTGCCGGTCTTGATCATCACGGAAGAAGTACGGCCCAATGACGCCGCCGGCCCATAAACCGCACCAAACCGTAATTTTTTCGGGATGCAATGATGACTCATGGATTACGTGTGGATTGCTGTCTGACCAGTAACGCATATTTTGCTTATTGACGAAGCTATTCAGAAAGAAATGAGCCTCAGCACTGAAGATGATTTTCCGATGAAAATCCGAATCATTTTCAAGTTGTTGCTCAGCCCAATTCACGAACATACGACGCTTATGGTGGTCAAGCGGCTTCACTTCTTTCGTCAATTTGATCTTGTAAGGATGTAGGCCAAGATCTTTTCGCAAAATACGCCACAACGACGTCACAGAGATTCCCAATGCTTGAGAACGACGTGTGAGAGACACATTTGGGCTTTCTCGAACTGAAGCCTCAGCGGCAGCAATATTCTCGACACTGAGGGCACTTCTTTGTCTCACTGGCACGGGAACATTTTGTACTGTGTCTGTGGATTCAAATTTTTCCACTAGACGCTCAATTGTTGATCTGGTAGGACGATTATGACGACCATAAATTGGACGTAGCGCTCTTAAAGTTGAGGCCACTGACTCCAAATTTCGGTAGTAAATTTTAATAATTTCGACTCGTTGTTGGCTCGTATATCTTTCCATGATGAAATGGCCAACCTTACTGAAGAAATGTCAAAAGAGCGGGAAAAAATATGGCGTCGTTTACTGTCCTTATCGATTTACTTTTGTAGTGTCTCTGTTGAAAACCCCGTTATATGCAATGTCATCCTAAGGTTAATGTAATGAGCAATCGATTGAGTCGGTCGTCATCAAAAAAAAAAAAATCGTGAGTTGTTCGCACCCTAGTGTCGAAAGGTAGGTGACAATTAGGATAATTTCGAAACCACAAAGAGTTTCGTAGTACCCTAGTCCTATCCAACATTTATTTGTTATTTTTTGATGTCATTTGAGGACCATTCCTAATATTGTCTATGGATTATTAACCGACGTGTTTGCGTCACAAGCTAACGATTATCGCTTGCTTGCAACTTGCAACTAATGAAACGCCAACCTAGCGACAATTTTAAGCTATATACAATCATTTTGCCCTAAGCGGGGTATGTGGCCATTCTTACAAATGTTTATTTTCTTCTTTTTATCTTAGAATTAAAGTTACCCAGGAAACATATAATGGATCGACTTCCAGCATACAGGAATCCCAAATTGCATTACAGATTTTATGGTGTTAGCCAGAAGAAATGTATTTTTTTTTCACTAATGATATTATTGTTCGTCCAAGCACAATGTCAATCAAGACACTTGAGATCGAGTCCCGGGTCGGCAAAAATTGTTAAAGACAAAGTAATACAGTTGGGCCACAAGTCATCATGGGACCTAAAAATATAATAACTTTTTCGTTTATATATTTTTTGTTCATATTATATAAATAACACCTGTAAAATAAACAATGGAGATATTAACAACTGTAGAAAAACAAGGATAATAAAATTTTATTTTTTATAACAGCGATCAATTATTTTAACGCAATCGCCTAATAATCACCGAGTTTCTTGCGTTAATTTGTCCATTACATGCAAGTACTTCGATGATTACTTTAAATCTACAATCTTTTATATCAACATCTGTGACGTCGCATTTAGACCGTAGTTTATCGCGGCCAGGTTAGGGATAACATTGTTCCGTAATCTATGCCGTTTAGACTAACACTTCTAATGGCAACTTTGTGCATAAAGCAATATATAGCAACTCCGTGCCGAGAATAAATTTTTGAAGATGGAAGCACAACAGATAGATTAAATTGGCGGCTCTTGGTGTTGCCAGTATGGTATAAATTTGGGATGTGTTTGAAATAACTGAACCTTTAAAATGGGATCAGTCTGTCAAATCGGGCCAGTTGGTCAAATCGGCACACATTTTAAATCGATGTGAACCAATGACATCGACTACGGCATGAGCTTTGAGAAATTCCGTCTCTCAAAAAGTTGATATTAACTGAGTTTATTTTATGAGGGTTGCATTTAGCAGTGTTGCATGAAATGGTATCACCTGTTTAAAATGAGGTTAAAAATTAAACTTCAATTTTTACAGATTAAAATTGTATGAGTTTAACATAGCTAACCTTCGAAATACCCTAATCTTGGTCAGTGTAAATGGCGTATTATTTTAAATGCTCTTTTGGGATCTGAAAATAATCGTTTTCTGTCTTCCCATCACTCGATCTATAATCAACCCACATTTGAGATATACATCTCAACATGTTCCTTTTTTAAACTTCTTAACTCCTTGTTGGCGTCGTTGTTTCTTATTGCACCTGTAGGTCCGAAAACCAATTCAATACTGATTTTCAGAATGTGCTCCGTTCTTGTACATAGCGATGGTATTCTAAATTCATATGCATCAGTATTGTCTAAGGATTGTGCCGGAAATTGGCTTAATAGGTTTGATGTTGTTTTGGCTTATATATTTTTGTGTCACTGAAATACTGGTCTTCTTTTCCTTCTATCATTGTCAGCACTTTTTGGTAGCGTACTTCAATTGGCTGCACGTCAGTCTCGTTTTATAATGTCTGTGGTGTTGTAATTTGGGCTCTGGGCTCTTGGGCCACTTCTTTTTAGTGGTATCATGAGTTCCTTTTTAGACTTACAGCCAAAGTCCCGATGTCGAACGTTAACATTCGCTTTCTTTCTATGCGACAAACAGCTGATTTGGGAGCCACTAACAAGCAAACGAAAACATATACAATTCAGTACAAAATCTCCTACAAAATCCAGGCAAACGACGCCAGTCACTCACGTTCGTTTCAAAAAGCGAGTCACTATCTTTCGACTTGTCGTTCGCATGGTTTTACATGTGTTTGTGTGGTTGTAGTTCAAAGCAATAACATAAAGTTGACGTCCGCCTTTTAATTTCGGAGCGAGATAGAAGAGTACGAGGAACCAGTATCTGCAGTTGCCGTAAAGTTGGTGTTTTTCTGCTGAAAGGGAAATATATTTTAATAACAAATTTATTATAATGACATTATTTTCTCTCCATTGTGTTTCTTCCATTGAATTCTATATAAATTGTTTTTGTTTCAAGCTTTTATTTGATTTCCAGCTATGCGACAACCAAAAGACAAGTGGCTGGTTTTGACATTTTGGTTCGGACAGATGACAGCGAAAATAGTTAGTGGCTTCCGATTTTGCAAACACACAACCACACAATAACATTTAAAGGATAAGAACGAAATTGAGTGACGGGCTTTCGTTCGCTTAGGTTTTCTTTCGAGATCGTGACTTTGGCTGTTAAATTGAATTGGTCTGCAGTATTTTATAGCATATGGTGTTTAATTTCTCCAAATATCTTTTGTTTGGATCGAAGGCTTTGTGTCTTCCATATTCTTTATCATTCGCAATGGTAAAAATTACACCATGAAAATATCTGCATCCGAAGTATTTACACATACAAATTACTTGTGTTTTTTGTTATTCAGAAGAACCACCACATCCCGAATTACAAAAAAGAGTTAACTGGCAGTTTCCATATTTCTTCAACTCATTTCTATCTAATGATTATAGCTATCGTTGGTCTCTGAGAACAAATAGATCTTGTAGTTGTACCTCTGCCGAAATCGGTGTGATTGTAGTAGTGACCATTGATGGAAAACATACCTTTTTAGCAGAAGTTATGTGATGATATGATGGATACTGGTGTGCCCATTCTCAATATGAGCTGAGTATATTGCTGTTTTGTTTATTTAATCTCCAGAAATATTGCTAAGATGGGTATTGTTTCATGATACAAAATTTTGTATGTACGGCTGCTGAAAACATACCTGAGATGTGGTTTCAACAGGATGGAGCCACTCTCCCACACTGCCCGAGACACAATAGCACCTTTAAGTAAAATTTTTGGAGAGCGATCAATTTCCAGAAATTCGGAAATTAATTGGCCAGCTCCAGATTTGTCACCACCCGACTATTTTCTTTGGGGGTATTTGAATTGGCGGTATGTGTGAACAAGCCCGAGACAATAATTGAACTCAATGCCAACATTGTGGCAGAAATTCTAAAGCTACAGCCACAAATTTTGAAGGATGTTGTGGAAAATACTCTAAAACGAGCCCATCACCATGAAGATGAAAACAAGGGTCAATTAGATGGCATTATATTCCAGGCTTAGTGTGAAAAAAATCTCCATTTGTTGCATTCAATAATCTGAAAAAAAAAATTATAAACCTAAACGTTATTAAATTTTTAAACCCCATGGTGACTTTTGTCCCTCCGTGTAGTTCTTAAACCCACGCTACATACATGTTGCAATTTGTGTGGTATACTTTTAGGGAAACACAATTTAATTCCGCAAATGTTGGCCACTAATCACCCGTTTTTAGGTCAGTGTTCATCTTCGTTTCTTAGTTAAATGTCGGTTAAACTTGGAACTGTGATTTCCAGTCAATGGTTAACAATGGTTTAACCACCCAATGTTGTTTGGTTAACCTATATTTAGAACCATATGTTTTTGACAATTACATTACTGATTGTCAAAAGGAGAAATTTAAGATTATCTAAAAAACATGTTTCTGTTTTGACTTCGCCACTGAAAAACAAAATTCGAAGTTAACCCACAGAGCAATAGACAGGAGTATCTATCCCTCTCTTTACGTTCTCTTGATGACGACGAGGTAGTAGACCATTTCATCGAGTTCGAGTTGCTGCTGTATTTTACTCTTTGGTTGGACATAAAACGGACAAACATATAAAGAATGCGTATTTACGTTCGATGCAGCCAACATAAAACATAATTTAGCTGTCAGTAGTATCAATCAAAAACTGTTTAATCTTAGTTTGCGGCATGGTTTGCTTCTGGTTGCTTATCGTTCTCTCGCTCATCCACTCTGTTCTATATATTTTTCCTACTACTTATTCGATCAGCTGTGTCATGAATACCCCCTGGCTAACATCTAGTTAACTCTCAAAAACGATTAAGTAATCAGATAGTTAACTACTCACTTAAAAACTGCCCCTAAATGTCCGTTCATGTATGTACTTGCCACATTTGCCATTTGCAAAAAAATGGTTAAGAATTTAAACGCGGCAGTGCAAAATGAAAGAAAAAAAAACAAAATTAAAAAAAGATTAGGTTTGGTGGGATTCAAACATATGACCTTTACCTGCTACCGTTTCCTTTTCGGACATGCTACCATCGTGTTGATTGTTGGGCTGAAATGTCGCGCTAAGAAGCAGCTCTTATTATACGTAGAAGTGGCCAAATTACGAGCACTGCCGGCCAAGGCCAACACAATGTAAAAAGCGACGGTGCAGTATCTAAATTTCCAGTACATTTTACCGAATAGTTCTGGTGGAAGTTCTGGTTATTGGTATACCATTTTTGTTTGCTGGGTTAATTCATCAGCGTTTAACGAAAACACGTCAATTATTTCGTAGATTTGTTCGTATTGCATAGTTTGACCACGACGTCTTTACGTCTTTGTTCAAATTTGATAAAATCGGTATGGAATTAAAGTCGAATACCTAATACAGCTTGAATTGTACAATAACCTGGTGCAGGGTATCTAAGCATCTTCAAATAAATACTTAATTTCAAAGCATCAGCAGCGAACACATACTAGAATATCGCATATTTTCATGTGGTGATTGTATTAAATTGTGGCGTCAAAATGCTGTTTATTTCTATGATACTCCAACTCACAAGCACCCATTTTCTTAACTCCAATTCAACCACTAAATTTTGAGGGATGATGCCTCACTGCCATCTTCTTTCCGCAAGTAGTTTGCCATCCACTTTCTTGTGTTGTTGTATACATTTAGGAGATGTCTAAACAGCGATTGCAATTCATTGCATACGCTAAGGGGATTTTAGCTAATCCCATAAATAAGTGTATTTGCCGACAGAGGTCGTCTCTGCATCTCCTTTCTCCATTTCTCAGTATGTGGTTTCAGCTTATGTGCTGCTGATGATGCAGGCGGGTGGCTGTGGTTGCAATTACTTGGAATTTTTATGTGCTTCTCTTTATCGTTTTCGCTTTATCATCGTTTTCATCTTGTGCGTTTTCAAAGAAAATGTTAAGACTTTCCATTGTCGTTTGCCTTGCAAGCAAGTCCATTGTATGTCATATATACATACTTATATATTGACATGAATTGCGGTTGTACTGTATGCGGTGGTGGTGGATTGACGTTTATTTGCACTGTTTCGATTATAAGGGCTCTTGTTTTTCGTCGCTCCACTTGTACTCGTTTTGGTAGCGTTATGATTTCATTTAACTGATATTAATTTTTATCAATTTGATCAGCAAAAGCTGTTGACTTAAATGAAACCATAAAAATATGTCGTCAATTTTCGAAAGAAACAAAAAACAACAACAAAGTAATGAAGCCGCATATCGTCTATTCGGCAGTATCTAGTGCCGCCCCATTAGGTAGGTTTTGGTTTACTTAAGCCGATAGCAACTTAAAGTATGCCTTAACATCTTTGTTTGTTAATGGTTTAGAAATTTCTACGCCTCAAGTGCTGCCACGGTGTTGGCTAAAATTAAATATTAAATGCATGCATCTGTTATGAATAGCAGAGTATTTTTTAGGATGTGAGAGATTGTAAGCACTATCAGATACGCAAGCAGCGTAAGAATTGCAAATGGCTTTTAAATAAGCGAGTTTATAGAGTATAGGAAATTATCTGAGTATCAAATCGCTTGTATAAGAAATACTTTAATTATTATAAGGTATGACTGATTGTGTGAAGCTCTCCTCTATCCATTCATAGGATGTTATGGAACACCATTTTTTTAGGTATGATAACCTATCTGTGGTGCAATGGTTGTGTGCGCGGCTCTTGTGCATGAGAACGTCGGTTCGATTTCTGCTCTGACCACCTTAAATTTCTTTCTATGGCGGTCACCTCGCTTAGTGACGGCGACACTATCTAGTAGTTAGCCAGGAAAAAGCGTCTCAAAAAACCATTCGGAACCGGTGTAAGACTGTAGGTCCCAATCAGTGAGTTTAAAATAAGAACTCGATGAAAACCTCTCCCTAATTCCCTCATGGGTTGTAAAGGGAAACCATTTTTTTATGATAACCTATAAAACATTTCACATATGATGTCAATGTGAAAAGTGAGGAGTTGGTCTATGGATCATACTTCCAACAAAAGCCCTTATTATGGTTACGGTCAACATCACTTTGTGTCAACATCGTCATCACAGCAACGCTAGTTTATTCTGTATTCCGTATTCTGTCGACGACGTCGACTGTTTATCGATAACCTATTTAAAACATAAACAAAGTTGTTAATCGTAGTGAATGAAAGCAGGAAGAAGAAGAACATTTTACATTTGTACTTCTATTATTTTATTTAATTTGGTAAAAGTTTCCAAGTTCCTAAAAAGTGTTTAATTATCTTAACAATATGGAATCCGATTTGGAAGTTGTTGGATGTAGACGCCCTATATCACCAGGTTATGCGAATGGAAGCGGTGAATTAAGACGAGCTCACCATGGAGGCACATGCTGCCTTTACTGGCCCCAGAGCTGCATGTATTGGAGACAATGACGTAATGGAGAGCAAGAAATGATCTCATCAAATTCACAATGGACCGGCCATTCGGCTATTTTAAATAATTTGAACTGTACCTTTCGTTTGCGGCCGCTTGTTTTCAAGATATCAGTCTAAAATTAAAAATACAGCAATTGCATGACTAAAAGCGGGCAGAGCAGGCGTGTATGTCACAACAAAAAAGCAACCACTGCCTAGGCAATGCATCTTCGGGTGGGTACTTGACACTGAAGACACCGAAGCCTGTAGATCAAAGTGATCCCCGAAGAACCGTGTTAATACCCAATATTATTTTTCATTAACTGTTTGTATAAGTTCAAATTAATAAAAATAAGGTCAATAAATTAGCATTAAAACGAACCATATTATTATAATGAAATATGGAAATGCTTTTAATTATTTTGAATTTATTTGGCTGCTGGCAATTCTGGTTTTAAAGTATTTTATATGTAAAGGTTTGTGACTTCGATTGGTGTTGCCTCGTAGTACTTTCTAATTCATGAACCTGTACTGTATAAAATATTTGAAAACCAAAACTGCCAGCCATAGACTAATACATACCTAGATAAACTTATTCTCTCATCTGACGTTTCATTTCACACTCTCATCGTAGGTTTGTGGAAATGAGAGCAATTAAATTTAAAATTACCTTACACCAGGTGGAGTTACAAAATATGTTCACTTAACTTTTTCCTGTCGTTTTGGTGTAGAACTGAAAAATTTAAATATATTTTGCACTTTTTTGTTGACTTTTATCGTTGGTATACATTTGTATTGTATTTAACACAACTAGTTTGCCACAAAAACACGAAATTCGGTTGTTGTTCCTATGTTGATCGCTGTATACTATTGCCACTATCTGGTATTATTGAACCCATATTTCTACCATCCAATGTTTACTTTCCATCGTACCTATGACGTTTAATTTATTGAGCGAATAAAACCTTCTATGGTATGTGTTATTCTATGCTGCCAGCTGTGAATAGGCATCAAATTGAACTAGAAATTAAAATTGTCATATAGTTTGAAAAATATAATTCCAACTCAACATTTATATTAAAGTAAGTAAATTATCTTATATTGGCCGCCGGTGGTGCAATGGTAGTGTGCGCGGCTCTTGTGCATGATAACGTGAGTTCGAACCCTTATTTGACCACCTTAAATTTCTTTTGATGGCGGTCACGGCGACACTATCGGGTATGTAGTCAAGGAAAAAGCTTCTCAAAATACCGTTCGGAACCGGTGTAAAATTGTACGTTCCAATCAGTAAGTGTCAAACTAAAACACGCACAGTTAACTGGTTTGTGACAAACTCTCCCTAATATCATTCTGGGATTTAACGGGAAACCATTCAAATTATCTTAAACATAGTACAGTAATCAATGTGTTTCATTGGTTTTTTGTATTGTATAGAAAATGCATTTTTATTCCACAAAACTAATTGGTTTTAAAGATAATAGACCTTAAATTACCTCCATACTCATCCACGCATATGCGACACCTAATCAGAAAATTATTCATTGTAACCTGACGGGTTGAATTCGGGTTCGCCTCAATTATGGTTTTACTGCACTGCTAAAATTTGCAAACCACTTGATTGGCATGACCCCATAAAAAAGGCTGGTGCAGTCAGCTCAGGTGACCTTGGGGGCCAACGGAAAGTGGAGTTTCTGGATATGAATTTGTGTGGGAATTTTCGCTGCCATAACCAGTCTGGCTATGTGTGCAGTTGCTCCAACTTGTTGATACCAGTTGTTCCAACTTTCGGGCACCAAATGCTGTTGAAACGGATATGTCTTCGGAGCAATTCTGGTAAAAAAAAACTTCTGCAACATCTTTAAATAACGGTCCCCATTGAAAGTTACTGTTACTGCTACACTAGTGATGCACAGAATCAATATGTATTTTTATTTTGTGTATTTTTATCAAATTTTATATTCTTATAAGATATTTCACCTAAACCTCTATGGGACTGCAATTTGCTGAGAACAGGATCCGGTCCAAATAACCGGTTCTCCTCGGAACCGGTCCAAATACCCGGTTCTTCTCGGAACCGGTCTAAATACCCGGCTCTTCTCGGATCCGGACTATACAGAAAATGTGGATTTTCGTCAAATTGTATATTCATGTAAGATATTTCACTTAAGCCTCTTTGGGACAGCAATTTACTGAGGACCGCTACCGGTCCAAATACCCGGTTCTTCTCGGAACTGGACCAAAAACCTAGCTCTTCTCTGAACCGGACTCGACGTAATATGTGCATTTTAATCAAATTTTATATTCTTGTAAGATATTTCACTTAAGCCTCTTTGGGACAGCAATTTTCCGAGAACCGGTTCCCGTTCAAATACCCGGATCTTCTTGGAACAGTTCTAAATACCCGGTTCTTCTCGAAACCGGTCCAAATACCCGGTTCTTTTTGTAGCCGGACTCTGCAGAATATAAGTATATAAATATTAGGGCGGGTCGATTTATTTTTCGACAATTTCCCTATGATTTCCGTATTCTATGGGTTATTCCATGAAAATTTGCCAAAGGAACCATACCTCTATTTTTTCCCAAATTTACGTTCGAACGAAATATTACCTACACGTTCACATCCATAACTCAAAAACTATCGCCAGTAGACGCGTTGGAAAGGTGAGCTCATTTCGATCAATTTACAAAAAAAAATCTCCAACATTGGTCCAACGGTTCAAAAGTTACGGGCATTTTTGTCCACATTTTGGAGCATTTTACCATTTTTTTCATGATTTTGTCCAAGAATATTACTTTCGTGGCCATTTTTTTGGCTCAATTTTTTTGACTTAGGAAGCTTACGAACCTTACGTTACGACTGGACTGATTTGCGCTTTACATTATTGGCATATTTTTTCACAGGGTGCACACCCTGTGTTATGTTTATTTATTTCTTTTTGTTTTTAGTTTCTTTATAGACTTCTTTATTTTTGTTTGTTTATAATATTCCAGTGTATGCTAGTTTTGTTTGAGCGTCATTTCAGTGAAGTGTTACTTGAAATAACTAACAAATAATCAAACTATTTTGAAATTTAGAAAAGATTTAAAGGTAAGTGTAAAAACATTGCTAACTTTTATAGTTAATAGTTATATTATTATTCTATGAAAAACATATTTAATTCTTTTAGTGACGGTTTAAAAAATGGATTCAGAGCCTGGTTCATCGCAAAATCCAACAGATACCCAACGCAGTAGTTTGCCACATTTGGTCTCTCATGATGTTTTTTCTTTTGGCGTGGCCTGTGAATTACCTGATATTAATCTGTCAACTAAACGAGATATATTGAAGTACTAGTTTTTCTTGGCCGAACGTTCAAAAGCCCAAAGCTAAATGTTTTCGTATAAAACATTTAATCCCCAAGTAGCAGACAGATTATTAGAAATTTGGAATCAACTTAATATTGAACTTATACTCAAAGGTAGCATCATTAGAAAATTGAATAATTTGCTTGACGCATATAGTAATGCAGATAAACAACGAGTAAAACGCGCAACAGAATTCAAAAAATTCGTAGAATCAACAAACTAATTATTCAACATTGGAAAATGTAAATGCAACTTGAAAGAAAACGACTGCTCATGTGGATCTATCCCAGAAAACTTAAAAGATTTCATGCGCGATCAATATAATGACAGAATACAAACGATACCGGAACACGATAGTGGAAGTGAAGAGACGATACCAACGACTATACTAACAATCCCAGTGAGCAACGATCCTACATACGAACCACATTATGACGAAATGGAAGTTGATGTGAGAGGAGGTTCAGAATTAGTTCTACCACCACAAACAAACACTCCCAGATACAATACTAAAAACTATGCAATGATGTGTGACAGATTTGGTGTGCATGATAGAATGGGATCAGCATTGGCAACAGCTCTGATGGAAGACCTGGGCGTAAAAGATGCTCATGGCAATCTTGTCATCATGGATAAAAGTAAACTTCGTAGAGAAAGAGAAAAATGGAGACAAGACGCACTTCGTAAGCGGTATGATGGCTCGAATTTGATTTCATTTTCATTCGACGGCAGGAAAAATGATGCTCTAACTGTAGAAAAATTGATGAGAAGTTGCATCCAAGGATGGTTAAAGAACCTCATCTAGTTGTTTTGAGGGAACCAAAATCTCAATTGATAGGCTACACAAAACTAGAAAGTGAAACTGCGGCAAGCAAAGTCAACAAATTGATCGAATTCTTCCAAGAAAAACAATTGTCTCTCGATTCAGTAATTGCCATATGCGCTGATGGTGAACCAACAAATACTGGCGTACACGGTGGAATTTTGCGATTATTCGAAAAACAGTTAAAGAGACCACTGCACTGGTTTGTGTGTCTTCTGCACTTTAACGAGCTTCCGTTTAGACATTTGTTTGACACTTTAGACAAATCAACCACCACTGGACCACGATCAACTACCGGAAAGTTGAGCTCAAAAATTGCTGATTGTGAAAATCTTCCGGTATGTAATTTTTATTGCTGATTCTTTACGATTTTTCATTCTATGTTTTAGCTTTTATGTTTTCTTTTCAGGTGGTAACCGATTTTAAGGAAATCGCTTTGGAAAATATGCCTCCTGGTGATTTAAATCCAGAAGAATTATCTACCGATTCGAGGTACTTGATGTTAATGGCCAATGCAATTTCTAATGGTGTGGTTATTGCGGATTTGTCTCACATAAAACCAGGGCCAATTGCACATTCTCGTTGGCTGACCAAAGCCAATAGATTATTACGGTTGTATGTGACAACTAATAATCCAACTCAAAATTTAAAAATTCTGGCTAACTATATCATAAAAGTATACACGCCAATGTATTTCAATGCTAAGTATTATAGCTCTGCCGCATACAGTAGTACATTACTTTTTAAATTTATTACTTGGACACGATTTTTACCACCGAATTTACTTGGAGTTGTAAATACAGTAATTCAAGATAATCCATATTTTGCACACTCAGAAAATATCTTGCTATCTATGTTGTTTGATGATAGAATGGAAAAACGAAACATTGCTATAAAGAAGATTTTACATTACCGAAGAGATATTGTCGACCCAACGGAACTTAGAGTTTATAAAAAATCTCTTATAAACTTTAATTGTACGGAATATACAAATATGATTGATTTAAATGACGATACCATTTTATTCGAACCACCGTTTACGCAAAGTTATTCGTATGAACATTTGGAGGGAAATTTAAATTACGAAGTGCCACCGTTCGATGATTCACAAATTCCTTTACACACTCAAGGAACGGAAAGACATGTCCAATTGCTGGCTGCCACTGCTAAACGAGTTGCAGGAAAGAATGTAGAAGGCGCTATGGCGACGACATTAGATAGCCGTACGAAAACACCCAGACTTGAAAGCAAACAAGACTTTCAGAAAAAATAATGTTTTTTTTCACATTTTGTCTTTTACTACACTCAAATTGAATATTTTTTTTTGATAATAAGTTGATAGATACTTTATTATCTCTTAATTAGAATTTTTGTAAAAAAAAAAATAAAAAGGGAAAAAAATCAAAAAGTTGGTTTTATGTGTTATTTTGTTTTAGCAATATCGCATGAATTAATCAACCGAATTCGATAAATTTGGGCTTAAACTCTTAGTTTTGAATTGTAAATTGAATTAACCCTGCTGTTAGATTAGGACCATTTGGTCCAAATTTTTTCTGTTTTCCCTTGTAACTTTGGAACGGTGATATATACTGACTAAATTTTTCTGCTAATGGGGTCTTTTAATAAAACAATGTTATGTGCGAAAATTAAATTTTCTAACTTTATTCAGGACTGAGAAAAATACAAAATGACGAATCTTAGGTTAGAGGACCATTTGGTCAATAGTACATTTTTTCATTACCAAGCGAATGTAAATTCATGTCAAATATTTAGAAGATGTTTTTGATATGTCAAATACTTGCTTTAGAAATTATTGAACCAAAATAGTTACAAAGGATAAGATAAAATTATTATTTTGGATGAAAATTCCAGTATGGACCAAATGGTCCCTCAACCTAAGATTCGTAAATTTTTTCATTACCAAGCGAATGTAAATTCATGTCAAATATTTAGAAGATGTTTTTGATATGTTAGCGGATGTTTTTGATATGTCAAATACTTGCTTTAGAAATTTTTGAACCAAAATAGTTACAAAGAATAAGATAAAATTATTATTTTGGATGAAAATTGCAGTATGGACCAAATGGTCCCTCAATCTAAGATTCGTAAGTTTTTTCTAATCTAACAGCAGGGTTAAATAATGGATTGAGCCAAAAAAAAATGGCCATGAAAGTAATATTCTTGGACAAAATCATGAAAAAATGGAAAAATGGTCCAAAATTTGGACAAAAATGCCCGTAACTTTTGAACTTTTTACCAACAAAAAGTAGGGGACTCGATTTTAACGATAGAGGTATGGTTCCTTCGGCAAATTTTCATGGAATAACCCATAGAATACGGAAATCATAGGGAAATTGTTGAATTTTTTCACTCCCTACAAATCGACCCGCCCTAATAAATATATATCAAATTTTATATTCTTATAATAAGATAATTCACTTAAACCTCTTTGCTTAGAACCGGAACCGGTCCAAATACCCGGGGCTCGTGGAAGCGGACATTGCAGAAAATTTTATTTTTTTCAAATGTTATATTTTTATTAGATATGTCACTTAAGCCTCTTTGGGACAGTAATTTGCTGAGAACCGTAACCGGTCCAAATAACCTGTTCTTCTTGGAATCGGTCTAAATACCCGGTTCTTCTAGGAACCGGACATGGCAGAAAATGTGTCTTTTTATCAAATTTTATATTTTATTTAAATTGCTGGGATTCGATCAAAATACCCGGCACTTCTTGGAACCGGACTCGAGAGAACCAGTTCCTAAATACGCGGAACTGCACGTTACTACTGCGCACCACATAGTGACTCGTTCTGGGTGCACTTGCGTCTCATGGAGGATTTCTGGATCAGACTCACTCCATATTCATCAATTTTGCTTGTTTACATTCCCGTTTATATCAAAATGGGCCTCGTCAATCAAAAACAAGCAATTTATCAAGTTGTTATCTTCTTCGGCCATTTCAATAATTTTTTGGCAAAACTCCAGGTGAATTGGCAATAACCAGAGGGTTTAACTAGCTTGTAATTTGGATTTTTTACAGAAACAAGTTTAAGTCATCATGAATTATGCGTTGTAATGACCGTCTGCTAAATCCAATTTGCGTCGTAGAAACGCTTGGATTATCCGGAATTGACGATGCTACAGCCGCGATTTTATCTTGAGAACGAACAGAGGGATCTCGGTGGCTTTCGTGTGATGCATGTTTACCCATCTTATAATGGTCCATATTCTCGGGGGAGTGCCGGCCTAATATTTTTTTGGACGGAAATGAAGAACTGCAAAGCTTGGTACCGCTTCACTATCGAAATCCTCTTTTCAGTACCCCAAGCATCCATTTTAATAAACCTAAATAGCAACCTGCAAAATACAAAAAAAATCAGCCGATTACTGACACAGAGAAATTGATATTAGGTTTTGTTTTTGTAGCATGATTCGCATGCATCCACTCTGTCCTTGGATGTACGCTCTGTACAATGGGTGCTACATTAAAATGCTTGTCACTTGTTAGTTAAGAGTTAATTCATAACAATTTCTACATACTGTCTATCTATAGGCAGGTGGCGAAGGACTGATAGCAAACATGTATCAACTGATATGCGTTATATGGCTGGAGGAATCTATGCCCGGCGATTGGAGTCTCAGTGTATTATGTCCTGTATTCAAAAAGGGTGATCCGTGTGTCTGTTCCAACTATCGCCGTATCAGTCTTTTATCCATCGCGTATAAGGTCTTGTCGAGCGTATTATGTGAAAGACTAAAGCCAATTATTGAAAACCTGATTGGAACTTATCAGTGTGGTTTTAGCCCAGGCAAGTCCACAACTGACCAAATATTCACGCTACGCCAAATCCTGGAAAAGACCCATGAAAAGCAAATCGATACATATCACCTTTTTGTCTATTACAAAGCTGCTTTCGATAGCCCCATACGGGGAAAACTGTACGAAGCTATGTCTGAACTTGGTATTCCGGCAAACCTGATTCGCCTCTGTAGAATGACGCTGACCAACACCAAATCAGCAGTGAAAATGGGAAAAGACCTCACTGAACCATTCTGTAACAAGCGAGGACTTAGACAAGGCGACACACTTTCGTGCAATCTCTTCAACATCTTAATGGAGATAATAATGAGAAAGGCTGCGGTAAATACGAACAAGACCATTAACACGAAAAGCCATATGTTGCTGGCGTATGCTGACGACATAGACATCATTGAGCGAAATTTGCGAGAGGTTACTGCAGTATTTTCAAGAATCGAAAAGGAATCAGCGAAGGCGGGTCTTGCCGTTAATGAGGGCAAGACAAAATTGATGGTGTCAACGACAAGAGAAACCTCTCGACTTGGTCCGCACTTGATCGTTGACAACCGATTTAATTTTGAAGTGGTAGATGAATTTGTCTAGCTTGGATCCGCCGTGAACAAGGACAACAACGTCAGCCTGGAGATAGATAGGAGAATTGTGCTTGCAAATATATGTTATTTTGGGCTCAGCAAGCAGTTTAGGAACAAAGCCCTCTCTCGACGGACAAAAGTCCAGCTATATCAGACTCTCATTTTACCTGTCTTGACATATGGCTCTGAAACTTGGGTCATATCGCAAGCGGATGCAAAACACCTGGGAGTTTTCGAGAGAAAAATTCTCCGTAAAATATATGGTCCTGTTAGGGAAAACGGCGAGTACCGACGTCGCTGGAACGCAGAGCTATATAATCTATATTCTGACGTGGACATAGCTAGACGAATCAAAGTATGCCAATTGCGTTGGCTAGGCCATGTTATCAGAATGGATGAAGATGAGCCTGCCCGAAAGATTTCTGATAACGTACCCGATGGAAGCAGAAAAATAGGACGACCAAGACTCCGCTGGAAAGACCAGGCAGAAGAATCCCTCCGTATCCTTGGTGTTACCAACTGGCGAGAAAGGCGAAGGATAGAGCCAGTTGGAAGAATGTGTTGAAATTTGTTTAATTTGTTTGTTTAATTAATATGTGTAAGACGTCTGACCTCATGAGGTTGTAATATAGTCAATAAAAGTAAAGTAAAGTCTAACTATAGCATGAACATGTCTGTTTTAGCTAAATGCAACCTTGCGACAAAATTTGTTCCACGTCAATAGTTAGTATATATTTCATTCCTTCATAGCCACTCGTTAAGCAGATTTTAGTTGAAGGTGTTATGACTAAGAAATCGTTAGTCAGATGATAGCTGGATGCCAGCTTTTCGTTGTGAATATGTGAGTTGTGCTTTTCCATTTGCCTTACTAAACACAGTTGCCTTTTTGTAAGGGTGGAATAGTTCTGAACAATCAAGGATTAATCGCTGCCTGAAAATAGTTTGTACAACAGTTTGGTCATCCAGAAAAATGTCTATGCTATTCCTTCCCTGATTCACTCATGAATGTTTCACGCAACAATAACCCCGCTATGTAACATCCCTTAAATTATCCAAAATTAAGAAAAATCCCCAATGATTCATTGCATCTCTCCCGGACAAATAAGAACAACAATATTATCTATCAACTGTGAAATTCCAATGATGGTAAATTTCACCAACAACAACAGAAACAGCAACAACACCATAGTACAATGAAACCACTAAAGAAAAATTCCGGAACAAAGATTTTGTCAAACTGATTAAATCACGAAACCAACGGACAAGACCAGCCGCATAGAAACACCACAGAAGACATACCGAAATATTGTCTGGAACAGAGCTTTCCGTTGCTGCTTTACTTTTTGGGTGGGGGAAACTCAAACAAAGTTTAGAAGTCTACTCCAGTGCGAGTAGTAGTAACACATGGCCAACACTAGGATGCCAAATAACTCAGTTGATCTAAGACGCTCCGGGAGGGGGTTAAATCAAACTGGGCACTGAATACTAAAGCAAATTTTAAGTGGTGGGGAAGATGGAAAAGTACGCCGTAGTACAAATCGTAACATGGATCTTTTTCGTGTGGGCAAGGCGCCAGTTAGTTTTTCCGGAGTGTGGGTGTGTGTCGGAGAATCAAATGTTTGCTAACAGAAAACATTGCAGAATATTGTGGAAGGATAGATGTTTGGTAGAAGTCTGAATAGGGTTTGAAAATAGGAACGCTTGAAGCTTAAGGTTTTTGGGCAACGATAAAGATAAATATAATAACTGTTTCATCAAAAGGGTACACGTACACACTAAAGTGTCCAAAAAACAGGAATTTTTAAAAACCGGTTTTCGGTTTGCTCGAAAAATCAGTCATTCAAGGAACCAGTTTTCGGTATTCAATTTTGGCAAAAACCATTGAAACCGTTTTTTTTTTGGTTTTTTTGTTTTAAATTAAATTACACATCTAGCAATTCATTTGTTTAGCGACCATTTCATATACATACATATTAGTGTTTAAAACTGGAAATGTTACAACTCTATTTAAATTTGACAATTACGTTTTAATTTTAAATTAATATTTAAATCTTATTCTAATTTCGAATGCGTCTTTAATATAAAACTTTCAAGATTTATTCAAACTCATATTATACTGATTTAATTTTCAAAATCTAAATACAAATTTGAAAGAGATTTTCATGCATGAAAATCTTATTAAGTTCAAAACATTTATTACAAAATAATCTACATTATGAAATTTGAAATAAAAAATTTTGAATTTTTAGTTAAATCATAAAATAATTTTGAAATTTGAATAAATATATTGTTCGGAAATGTCATTTAGAACTTATTGAAGTATTAACTCGTATTTGAAAATAGAAATGTTTCTTAATCCAACATTACATTAAAATTCGAAAGACATAGAATGTATTACACAATTGTTTAAGGACATTAATACAAATGGAAGAAATACCGGTTAACCGACGTCAAATAACCGGCTTTCGGTTTGTTCGAAAATTACGTGTTTTAAAAACCGGCCCACGGTTAATGGCAAGAAACCGGTTAACCGGTTTTTTGGTTTAGGGTTTTCAATTGAATGTGTCAGTTGCCAAATCGATTAACTCCACTTTCCCAAAATTTTGGTATGTTAGTGTCTGTGGGTTAAACTAATGTACCCAGTTCATTTTGAATTTAACTATATAATAGACACAGCTGTAGTGAAGTAATATAAAATGTCAGTTTGCATTTATAATGAACGTGGAATTTGAAAACCCAGCGAAAATTTAAGTTTCTACAGATATTTTTTGATGGAGTTAAACGATTTGGCAACTGACACATTCAATTAGCACAAAGTAGAACTCGGATCCGGTTTGAGACACATTGGATTAATCTTTCTCTGATCCCATTCGGATTTAATACTTACCCGACGTGTCGAATTTCGCTTCCTCTGATCCGTTTTGGATACGGTTTAAGTACGACGCGTCGGATTTCGATTTTGCTGACCCGATTCGATCCGGTTTCAGTCCAACGCATTGGACTTTGCTTTTGCTGATTAGATTCGTATCCGGTACAGTTTCGAGGTAGCATACGAGTTGATTTTGAGATCGGTTCTGTTCCAGTTTCTAGGTCAGATCCGAAATCATTTCGAGATTGGGCAAAATTCTCTTCGATCCGCTTGAGTATACGGTCTCGAATCGAGAACGGACCCGATCTCGAAATTTAATCGGATCCGATGGGCTTATTTGGGTATTTTACAGTCATCGCATGGTTCGAGTTTTGTAACATTAGTGAATTCGTTCCTCGACGTAACGAATATTTTTGGCGTATAAATTCATCGCCGCAACGAAAGTGATTTAAGTGACTATTAAAGTTTCATCACTATGACGAATACGTATAATGATTGCAATGCATACATTTCGTTGTAGCGAATTATATTTTTCATCAAAGCGTTAAAAACGGCCGCTCGAGTATCCGACTTGGAATCGAGAACGGACCCGATCTCGAAATCTATTCGGATCCGATGTACTTATTGGGTATTCTACAGTCATCGCTTGGATCGAGTTTCATCACTGAGTGAATTTGTTCCTCAACTTAACGAATATTTTCGACGAACGTGAACTGGCATATAAATTCATCGCCGCAACGAAAGTGATTTCATTGACTGGCAAAGTTTCCTCACTGTGACGTTTATGTATAGTGGTTGCGGTGCACATATTTTATTGCTGCGAGGATTATTTGTCATTGATGCGTTGAAAAACGGCCGATGGGGTATACGATCTGGAATCGAGAACGGACCCGATCTCGAAAGTGATTCGGATCCACTGTGGTCATTGGGTACTTTAATGTCATCGCTTGGGTCGAGTTTAATTACATGACCGAATTTGTTCCTCGACCTAACGAATATTTTCGACGAAAGTGAACTGGCATATAAATTCATCGCCGCAACGAAAGTGATTTCATTGACTGGCAAAGTTTCATCACTGTGACGTATATGTATAATTGTTGCTATGCTTATATTTTGTTGTTGCGAAGAATATTTTTCATTAATGCGTTAAAAACGGGCGCTCGAGTATTCGACTTCGAATCGAGAACGGACCCGATCCAGAAACCGATTCGGATCCAATGTGGTCATTGGGTATTTTACTGTCATCGCTTGTGTCGAGTCTCATTATATGTTTCATTATATGAGTGAATTTGTTCCTCGACATAGCGAATATTTTCGAGGAAAATTAATTGGCATATAAATTCATCGGCGCAACGAAAATGATTTCATTGACTGATAAAGTTTCCCCACTGTGACGAGTATAATGGTTGCGATGCATATATTTTATTGCTGCGAGGAATATTTTTCATTGATGCGTTAAAAATGAGTGTTTGGGGAGGTAAGTCTGGATTTATGGCTGATAATTGATAACAAACCCTACATTTTTTTCATTTTGTAATTTATTTCAGTTTTCCATTTTGAAAATATTTTGAAGTAAAACACAAAAATTATTGGTTGTACTAATAAACATGTTTAATCCATGTGACGGAGCATTTCTTCTAACCATGAATTATATGATGACGTTTTCGGAAAACATGAAAAATCTAGATTTGACATTCATGCCACTCGTTTTGTTCTATAAGTCAACATATTTTCAATTTTTCTTCGTCCTAACAGAAACCCCTTTATCCTTGAAAATACACACTGCTTCTGTTTTGCTGTGTTCAGTGGATGCACAGGCATTGAGACAGTCAAACGTAAAGTCTTCGTAAAAGACGTGACAATCTTTGTAGGCCGACCACCCCCCCCCCCCAATGAAAGCTATAACGTAACTATTGACTCAGACATGCATATTTCGAGTATGAGTATTTCCAGCCCATAACATCAACATCAAACTTTTCTGGATTTCGTCCATTTTCCCCCATGGCCCTCCAACTATCAGGCTTCGCAATGAATTGGTAAAATGAAAAAGAAACCTAATACATTTCACTTTGTCTGTTTGTGTTTGATTTTGTTCGTTTGAAAGTTTCAAGTGAACTCTTTAAATACGCGACTGTTCATGTAAATCACCCTCTTGGCCTCATTTCGTTCGTTCATTGAGACAACAAAATACTTTGCGGAAGCAAACTGGGAGAGAGAGAGTGAAGGATACGAACAAAATGAAAAAAGCCAAAGATGTATGACCCTATCCACAAATAATGCTGCGAAGATTTATTTGCCTTTGCATCAGACTTCAATGAAGAAGGGGTGAAAGTGATATATTCCGTTTACTCTGGCCTACGAAACAAAATTAAATTCTTTTGTCAGCAACAATTGGTACCGGCATTTTCGATGAAAGCCTTTAGACGTTTAATATTGATTTTCACTTCCTCTGAGGTTTATTAGTTTTGTTAATGTGTACATCGATGAATAGTCGGCAAAATCCATACACATATTACATTTGCAGTTGTACTTATAAGGATCAGGTCCTTTATGCACCCTTAGACATCGAAATGAATGGTAGCGGCAAAGTTTAAATGTCGTTCAAAAGGGCGCACAACAATTGAGTTCGAAATCGGGACAAAAGGTAAATAATTTTAAAATTTCGATCATCTTTTAGAGCCCTTTTGCAATAATAAACTAAGTCAAAATTATTTGATTTTAAACGTAAAAAAACAAATATGGTTTCCCATTACGCCCCATGAAGGGCTGGAGGAGAGTTTTTCTCAGCCAGTGGGATATACGCTTTCTAGTTCTACACTCACTAATTGAGACCTACAATTTTACACCGGTTTCGATTGGTATTTTGAGAAGACTTTTCATGGCTAAATACCGGATAGTGGGAGGTGACCGTCGTCGAAAGAAATGTAAGATGGTCGGAGCAGTGATCGAGCCCACGTTTTCATGAACAAGAGCAGTGTATACTACCATTGTACCACCGACGGCCACATTTTACATTGACAAAGCCGTGAACATTTCCACATATGAGTATGTGACGTCAGTTTCCACGCATTATGCCTGGCTTGACTGCTTCAGGTGTAGTGGCTGTGACTGTTAACTAGAGTGTCCAAAACTGTAAGTTTTTCAACAGCCGGCGACCAGGGTTCGTATTTCGTGGCAATGGTCCATTTCGTATGAAAGATTTTTTTTCCAAAAATTTTCCAAAATAAGAAAATCGCTAAATAAAAAAGTGCCGATAACTCGGAAACGGTGCGTCGAATGGCAAGAATAATATATTTTGTACCTTCTTAGGAAGTTTAAACCAATGGATGTCTTCTATATGGCATCACTTTTTTCTTCAAAAAATAACTAAATCTAAAATTTTTCGAATAAAAAATCGCTACAACGCCCTCATGTCTATAACTCGGAAACGGAGCGTACATTCGAAAAAATCGAACAGGTCCAACTTGTATAGAAGAATTTTCATTATTTTTGCGATTTGGCGCATCATCGTCTCCGTGTTATAGCCACTTTTTTATTTTAGCGATTTTCTTATTTTGGCGATTTTTTTGAAAACATTTGTTTCATATGAATTGGACCATTAGAAAGCCGAAAAAATTGGTTATGTTTTCGATTGGAGGCTCCGTTTCCCAGATATAGACATGAAGGCGTTTAACGATTTTTTATTCGAAAAATGTTAGTTTTACCGATTTTTATAAAAAAGTGATGCCATATTGAAGACATCCATTAGTTGAAGGCTTGTATAGAGGACCATACTTTATTATTTTTTCGTTTGGACGCACTGTTTCCGAATTATAGCCACTATTTTATTTAAGCGATTTTCTTATTTTGGCGACTTTTTGAACAAAAATTTTTCCATATGAATCGCACCACTTTATGAAAAACCCTTAGAAACTGGAAATAATTTGGATATTTTTTTCCGATCGGATGCTCCGTTTCCGAGATATAGAAATTTGTTCTAATTTTTTCATATTTTTGATCAAAAATTAACCTATTACTTTGGGTAATTCCGCATTTTCGTGGGTTATTTTCCCCATACCCTGTGAGTAATGGGTAAACGATCATTACACATTCCCCACGACGATGTGTATCGGTTAAGTAGGAACTCTGCCGATGACCGGTTTGTTTGAACAACCAAGAATCCCGTTTTTGTTTTTCAATTTTTGTAAAACTGTTGAAACAATTTTTTCGGGGGATTTTTTTTAACCACCCACAATTAACTGGTTTAGCGACCGTTTCATAATATTATTCGTGTTTAAATTTTAAATTACGTGTCAATTTTGGGAAGCTTGTTTGGTAACGGGTTTTTCAATAAGAGCGCTACAAAAGTTTTTTTTTAAATAAAACAAAACCGGTTTAGATACCAATGAAATTCTTTATTCCTGTGAAAGTAGGTTCGATGCCATTATGTATGGAACTCGATTTCTTTTGCATGGCCACCACGGGCACGCTTGCAGAAGTCCAGACGCTGAACCCAATTTTCGACGGTTTTCAAGCATAAATCGGCCGATACTGCTGCAATTTCACGTTCGATATTCGTACGGAGTTCATCAATCGTCGCTGGCTTGTTGGCATAGGCCATAGACTTGACGTAGCCCCACAGGAAATAATCTATCGGCGTCAAATCGCACGACCGCGGCGGCCAATCTACTGGGCCATTTCGTGAGATAACACGTTCACCAAACTTGGTTTCCAATAAATTGATTGTGGCATTCGCTGTGTGGCTTGTGGCGCCGTCCTGTTGGAACCACATGTCCTCCAAGTCCATATTATCCAATTGGGGCCAAAAATATTCGGTTATCATTGAACGGTAGCGATTCGCATTCACAGTAATGTGCCGGTCTTGATCATCACGGAAGAAGTACGGCCCAATGACGCTGCCGGCCCATAAACCGCACCAAACCGTAATTTGTTCGGGATGCAATGATGACTCGTGGATTACGTGTGGATTGCTGTCTGACCAATAACGCATATTTTGCTTATTGACGAAGCCATGCAGCCAGAAATGAGCCTCATCGCTGATTGTTGAGGCCTCTTAAAGTTGGCCTTTTAAAGTTGAGCCCACTGACTCAAAATTTCGGTAGTAAATTTTAATAATTTCGACTCGTATATCTTTCCATGATGAAATGGCAAACCTTACTGAAGAGAAATGTCAAAAGAGCGGGAAAAAATATGGCGTCAGTTATCGATTTACTTTTGTAGCGTCTGTGTTGAAAAACCCTATACATGCCTGTGGGCAGCGAAAGAGAACGTGTATCATTCTGTTGTTCAAGCAATTGTCCCCGTTTCACGAACTTCGTGACAAATACAATTTCGACGCCGTAAAACACAACCCTTTATAGAATATAGTGACTTTTCACTCACGATAACGCACACTCCCGACAACAACCATAAGCACGTCAATTTGCCAACCATTCACAATCACGCACGCTCTCGAAACAAGAAACTGAAATTACGCACGACCCCTCACGACACTTTAATACCAAACATTATTTACCCAATCGCGTCTATTTTTAAACAATATTCATATTTTTTGTTAAGAAATTGTGTACCATGAAAGGAAGGGGGTGCTTCTTACTGCTAGTGAATTGTGCGCTTTCTAGTTTTACGCTCACTGAACCGGACCTACAGTTATAGTATACTTCGATTTCGAACGGTAGTTTAAGAATCGTTTTTATGACTAAAGTCTCCATAGTGTTGAGGTCAATACGCGAGGGTACTACCGTTAGCCACTTGTTGTTAAACACTAATAAAAAAATTAATTTTTTTCAAACATACAATACAATATGTATAAAATAATGTTTCAAACATTTCTATAATAACTGAAATTTAAGACGGGCTATTTATTAGACCACCGCATCCGATCACAGTTTTGGAGCTGTCAACAACCTCTAGGCAGGTATACACCCTGTATTAGGGAGGTATTTTAATCGACTTGCCTGTCTAGATCCGTAGTGTTTAGTAAACGTACTGGAAGAAGTTTGATAACATGTTCATAGTTGAAAGCGTGATTCGCGAATGTAGTTCGTGAGTGTGATTGGTTAGTATAATTCGTGAGCGTGAATATTAAAAACTTCAGTCACTAACAATAACGCACGCGATTGAGATTTTGAGTCACGTGCATTCACGTTCACGTGAATTACTTTAATATTGGCCACGTGTTACTCGACAAATACGTGACACTCTCACATCTCTATTCTGTACCTCCCATGCAATAAGTAGATTAAATTATTATTTTCAAATAAATCGCATAGGGGGACTCGGTAGAGCTTCTCACAATCATTGAGCTATGCGCTTCGAGGACCAACAGTATTACTCCGGTTCCGAATGGTTTTTTGTGAACGCTTTTTAATAAAGCGTTTTCATTCCGCACTAAGCGAAGTGTTAGGTGGTCAAAGCAGGAATCGAACCCACCGATCTCATTAACAAGTGTCGCGCACATTATGCGACAGCCACGCCTCCCATACACAATCCGATTTTAATGTAAATTGGTGTTAGACCGAATTTTGTCAAACGACACGCAGTAACTAAAATTGCCATACCAATTTTGGGTCCTCCCAGACAAAAAAAAAAGGCTGACTGTGTGCTGGGGCTACAATAAATTGCGGAAAACTGAACCAATCTGACGTAGGGGCAATGTTGTTACCTATTTTGGGTAGCGCCACCGTGATATAGAAAATTTATGAACTTGTATCGCCCAGTCAGTCACGTCTTATAGAAGCGTTGCTCGCAAACCTAAGAAATATGTAAATAAATGACTTAACTTATCCTAACATTTTAAACAACCATATCGCAGACCCACCAAACCAATTAGGTTGAGGGTATACTTAAGTCGGTTCACCCGACTAACATTTCTGTACTTGTTTCAAATATGTATTAACATTACCCAACGGACGCTTTAACACTCACTCTAGAGTATTTCAATATTTAACATTTTTGTGGGGTAACGGTCAATACGTGAATGAGTTCACAAATTTTAGTCAGATTTCTTACCCAAATTTCCTTTGTAAGCGTTGATGTATGCGTGTGTTTGAATAGAGACTTTAAGCCCCTTCACTGAAGTCGCCAAAATGTTTTGTTCGACAAGAATGAAAGGAGGCAACATATCAAGATTAATTTCTACAAGATAATAAATTAGTTACACAACAAAGGACACTATGTTGTTGCGGGGGAGTTGGGAAGGACTAATAAAATACAACAAGCCCACAAGAAACCCCAAAAAAATAAAGGACAAGCATACACAGCACGCACACAATTAGCACAAAGGAACGCATATAGACTAGGGATGGTACAGATTGTCAGTACAAAAAAAAAACAAAAAACAAATAACAGACCAAAAACAACATTCGAAACCTAAGAGTACTAAAATATGTGCTTGTTTTTCATGGAACCATAATTCACAGGAAAAATAAAAAAAGGTGAAAGACACAATATATTGCGCATATAAATTGTTACAGCCATTCATCAGAAGATGCAAATGTCTTCTTGACAAAAAACCAATTATTTGTATATAGGAGAAGCAATATAAATTCGTTAAACAGTTCAAAATATATATTCCAATCTATAGAAAAGATTACGTAGATTTGGCCAGAAGTAAAGTTATAGCGTTTTTTTAGTTTAAAATAATAATAATGACTATAGAACGGTTGTTCTCTATTGCCATCAAGTGATCACACCGGTTCTCCTCATTTTAACAGTATCAAATAGTACAGTTTTGTTAACTTTTCCATACCCGTTGCAGACGCATAGATAGACACATCCAATAAAAAACGACAAAAACAGAATACGTGATCTGATTTAAATAAAATATTGAAACGCTTCATAATAAATTGCTTATAAACTAAAGATAATGGCGAAAATGAGATTAACGGCAATAGAAAAAGACGCATTGGCTGCCGCATTAGCCCACAGGCTGTTGGATGATGGACTTGGACTGAGGGCACAATTGACTGATGTTTGTTTTATGGAAAATAACAAAATGATTTCACCAACAAGATTAGTTATGCTACACAGACCGACAGTTTGTTCTGTTGCGAATTATATTTGATTAACGAAGAGATTTGGGGGTTGATATAATTTGTGTTGTTTTTTTGATATCAATATATTCGATGATGGATTATTGTTTAATATCATATGGCTAATTTTAGTTGAGTTAAGAAGGACAATGTTGAACAGAATTGTTCTTTTACTCCTCCTGCTATACTATTTTCAAATCAAGCTCAAAACTTGTTTTCCGAAAATTTTGCAAATTATGATGCTAGTTTCTGAGAATAATACATCGAAAATTTATTTGATATAAAATAGTTTCTAAGTAGACAAGCTCCTATCGAGCTTAAGGAATTTGACTACAGTCTGCATAAGTTTCTTCACCCAACTCAATTGAAATCCATCAATCCAGATTTTTTAAATAAGGTCATTGTATCCTCATAATAGGATGAACACCAACTACATGATAACCTAATTAAGAAATTTGAAAGGTTAACTCGCAAGTTGGTGATAAGGAACTATGAATCAAGCGTCAGTTCGGTCCCAAAAAGGGGGACGAATTTTGTCAAGGAGTTATATCAAACTATCTTTGAGTCATCAAACATATTATATGTAATTCCTGGCTGGTTTACAGTGAGAGTTGGCCGTCGGAGGTGCAATGGTAGTGTGCGCGGCTCTTGCGCATGAAAACGTGGGTTCGATTCCTGCTCTGACCACCTTAAATTTCTTTCGACGGCGGCCACCTCGCTTAGTGACGGCGACACTATCGAGTACTTAGCCGTCAAAAAGGTTCTTAAAATAACTTTCGGAACCAGTATAAATTCTGTGGTGTTTGGGTAAAGGGGTATATGTCAATTTTTTGGAAAATGTGTTTAGATAGGTGTTCTCTATATTGGGGTAAAGATAAATAAATCAGAATCTTATGTCGTCCTTGAAAAAAAGGAAGTGTAAAGGGAGACAACTGAGAAACATAGGAGTTCGGTTTGGGTAGAAGAGTACAAGTCGAGTTGAACCTCTTTGCCCGCCATGACTAGAGTCAGCTGATGGGTGTAAAAGGATACATGTCAAGAAGGTGGTAAAGGGCAATTTATTATTTAATTTTTTTTTTAATTTTATTTGGTCTTCTGCTTTTAAATAAAAGAAAATAAATTATAATTAAGGTTTTATAATAGTTTTAGGTTTAATAATAATAATATTATTAACCGCAGATGTGGCCCTGTGCAGTTTATTTATTCCAACAAAAAATATTAAAAATCTTGTTCCAAAAAGATGCTGAACGGGTTTCAAATCAGGACTTGAGCAATTAGCAAAAATTATTTTTTTAATTTTACATTTTTTAATGACAAAACTGGAAAAAATTTTAAAAACCCAGTCTTTGATATACGTTAAAGTATTCAAGAAAAATTTGAAAAAGTAAAAATTATTGAACCGCTTACTTTTTGGTGCCTCGGGGATTCATAATTTCTAAAAATTATGACGAAAATAAAAAATCAAACTCAGGAAAAAGAAAAAGGCGCCAAAAACTAAGCACTTCAATAATTTTCACTTTTTCAAATTTTTTTTAATTACTTTTTTTCAACTGATGACTGGTCAATATGAGCTTCGTTTCGGAAGGCGAGGAAAAGTTCCTCATTTCTTTCCTTACCGAAAAAAGGAAACGATCAAGAAAAACCGACTCAGGTAACTCAAGCGTCTATATCATACAATTTTTGAATGCAAAACTCATCATTGTGCTTAACGTTGGTTTTCAAAGGTAATCTTTTCCTAATACCTACCTACATTTATTTATGTTGCAGCAGCACATGAGACTTCAGAAAACTGTAACGTAGAACCAAATGTGACGAAAGAACCAACAACTAAAAGAAAATCTATTAAAGGCAGATCTCGTAAGACTAGAAGTTGGAGGAAAGACAAAAGAAATGCAGGGAAGACATATTTCACTGAGAAAGGAAAAACGGTTAGAAGCAGGTCACTCAAAAGTTTATTGCCATGTAGGATGAAATGTAATGACCGGTTTTTAACAAATGACCTGCACGATATTTTTACTCAATACTGGAGTTTGGGAGATCCTGTTAAGCGGGTTGGTTGCATATCAAACCTATTTGCCTCGTCCGAAAAAAAACAGAAAGGAAGAGAGATTCCAGTAAAGCCAGCAAACCTCGCCATTTCACCTATTATTACCATTTTCGAATTAATGGTGAACTGCAAAGAACATGCAAGTCTTGCTTTATGAAGACTTTCGATGAGACAAACAAATTTATTACAAATGCAATAAAAAAACGAAATTATCTGGCATGACTGCAGAGGACACAAGAGATCGTCATGTACCCCATAATAAGCTGTCAGGAGAGGTAAGGGAAAATGCAAAAAATCACATTTTGTCGATTCCGTCGCATGAAAGCCATTCTAGTAGGAGACATACTAGTAAAAAGTATCTTCCGCATTATTACACTTTGGCTATGTTGTATGAAGAGTATGTCAGTACTACAGAGACCCATGTTAGCAGAACAGTATACGATAAGATATTCCATGAGCAAAATTTGGGAATAAAACATCCAAGTCTTGACACATGTTATACATGTGATCTCATAACACAAAAAATTAAGTCAAGTATTGGAGCAGAAGAAAAACAAATTCACGAAAAAAACTTGGCTGAGCATCACAAATTGGCACAAAATGCTTATGATGCAAAGGATTTTGATAAGAAGTTCAGTAAAGAAAGTAATGGTTCGGTTGTTACTTTAACGTTTGATTTGCAACAATGTCTACCTACACCAAATTTGCAAAGTGGGGTGGTATTTTATAAAAGACTTTTATGGACATACGACTTTACTATATTCGACTGTAATGACAATCAGGCGCATTGCTATATGTGGGCTGAACCTGAAGGCGGAAGAGGTGGCAATCAGATAGCTTCTTGCGTTTCTAAACACTTGAAATCATTGCCCCCTAACATATCTCGGGTGATAATGTATTCAGATTCCTGTGCAGGTAAAAACAAAAATAGGTTTGTCATGGCAATGTGTATCTCTGTTCTAAAAAATCACTCTACTTTAAAAACAATATAACACAAATTTTTGGTACCCGGTCACACGAGGCTGGAATGTGACACAGCCCATGCACAAATAGAGACTAAAAAGAAGAACAGCAAAATTTCAGTCTACCATCCACACGACTGGATGCAACTAGTTAGGTCAACTGGCAAAAAAAATTACAGCAGACAGTTGTCCCTGCAGGCTGTGTCAGAGACACGGCCATTAAGTTTAACGTAGAATACGCCATCCGATAAGACAGAAAACATATATTACAATAAATTCATTTGCTTATATTTTTTATCATTTATTGTTATATATGTTTTCTGTCTTATCGGATGGCGTATTCTACGTTAAACTTAATGGCCGTGTCTCTGACACAGCCTGCAGGGACAGTCCGTGGCCGAAGGCCTCGGACAACTGTCTGCTGTAATTTTTATATTTACCAACGGCATAAGATTCAAGTCCGTTTAAAAAAAAAAATATTATGTTAAATTTTTTTAAACTTAATTTAATTTATGTATTTTAATTAATATTTTTATTGAAATAAGTTCTGCGAATGTTGAGAGGGCCGCCCTAATATTAGAAAAGGTTTACCTTATCGAGTCTTCGCATTAGCATTCGAGGGCTGTGTGAAAGCTTTACGCTTTATAATTCAAAATTAATGTTACAACAGCTTTATTGAAGCTTTCGCAAAAAAGCTTTATTACGTTAGCTTACTGTTTGTTTCACTTTTTACTAGATACATGTTGCCAAGCAACATTAGCTTGCTGTTCGTTTCACTGTTTACTAGATACATGTTCCTAAGCAATGTTGAGCAACCAAAAACACTCAACCAAACACCACACATATGTTTGAGTATATGTGTTTAAACAATTTTCATTTGAGAAATTAAAATACCAGAAATATATCAACCAATATGAAATGTATATCAAACGAAACATAACATCTTCATTTACCTACAAAAAAAATTTTAAAAAAGTTCATCTAGCCGTTTCCTCAAATTCAATGAAATAAATATTACAACAATAAAAACCTGACATGACTCCTCATACCGTAAGGTAAGACGTATTCTACGTCAAAAAGACCTTTTATTGTTAATCAAATGGAGCAATCTGATTTTTGGGATTATGAAAACCTTTACAAAAGACTAATTTTACAGCTCCAAAACAAGAACAAAGATGGAGAAAAGTTTGATTGGAAGAATGTAAAATGGTTACTCTATGAAAAGGGCAATCCTATGGTACAGTACAAGAATACTTTGGACTTGGAGGTGCCATTTTATTCTGTAGGAATAACGAAAAGGAGACAAGGTAATAACAGTCTCCAGATACCATTGAGCTATTCTTCTCCACTTAAAATATCTGCAGCAAAAAAAGACCTTTTGGACCTGATGAATTTGATCCCACCAATTTTTAGGGACTATTATAAAAATTTGCCATCGGACAATGTACGTGATAGTTTGCCTGATTCGGATGACGACGATGAGGAGGAGCAACAAGACTGATGTTTTCATGTAAAAACTTCCTTTTTTGCAATAATATTGTATCTTCTAATGTTAATATTATTACAATTATTTTATTATTATCACCGTTTAAAACATAAATATCTCTTGTGTTTATCTTCGAGAAGATTCATTTTTTTTAACTAAAATGTGTTCCTAAAAATCTGGTCAGGTAGGTACAAGTCAGTTCTTGTTTGGTAAAAGGGGTACATGTCAGGGGCACAATTTGCAAATTTAAAATTTGGGGCGAATAAACTTTAATATCACAAAAACATGCATGTACCCATGTTTGAGACATAGTTTAGCAACTACCAGTTTTAGCCAAATCTGATCTTAATTAACCTGCTATGTGTGAGATCTTCTCAAATTTTGTATTTCCAATTTTGAGCATTTCAAAAAATTGACATATACCCCTTTACCCAAATACCACAGAATTATAGGTCCAAACCATTGCGTATAAAACTATAAAGCGCACAGCTCAATGGTTGTGAGAAGGTCTTCCTAGTACCTTCATGGCATGTAATGGGAACCATTTATTTATATTACACGCTGGAAAATTCGTCTTTGTTTGTTGTTTGGATGCAAATAAAAAATGTGTTTGGAGCTTATCGGAAATATAATATACTTGTGTCCAAACACATCGTGTTTACTATTCAATATTACATGTTTGAGACACAATGATTAATATATTATAATATATGTGTTTGCGACCCAAATATGCGCATTTTTGATACAAATTCATGTGTGTTTGAGGGACAACGAGAGAGTCTATGTTGTAAGTGTGTATATGTATTTTTGCATTATTCTCTCAGTCAGTGAGTCATAAATATTCCTGAATGTGCGTGTAAATTGCAGATGAAGTGTTTCTTATTTTACCTGAGGTATTGCGTTTTAGTTTCATGTATTGTGTCGTCAAAGGTTAATCGGAAAGAGGATATCTAAAACGCTCGGACGGTTAAACGGGTTGTGATGTTGCTTTGGAGTCGGTGGTAACAGGAAAGGACAACAATGTGAAGCCCTTTGTCTCTCCAAGTCTTTGCTGAGATTATCGGAACGGTGGACAATTTGTGAAAAAAGTATAATAAAAAAACAGAAGTAGTTACTCCACGCTAGGATTGCATGGATTAGATTTGTATATAAATATATTGTTTGTGTACCAACGCATAGCTGAAACCTTCTGAAAAGAAAAACAACAAAGGTAGGAGAAGCAAAAGAACAGCAAATTCTCATTTCATTACAAAATATCAAAAAATGCATTCAATGCAAGTAAATTTAAAAAGGGCCGTGTTATATCTTTTAATTTTTTCGTTTAATTATTTATAAGTGTGGATTTTTACTGATAAAATCGATAATAATAAATAATTTATTTATATTGAAATCAAAGAAGAACTCGTTTCTAAATAATATTATGTTTGGAGTAAATACGCTTATGTTTCCATGTAAGTATATGCCGATTTGGGGGAAACACGCAAATACTTCCACGTGCGTATATGAACATTTGGGATGAAGAACGTGTATGTTTTCACGTAAAATCATACATGTTTGCCAGTAAACATGATACTGTTTACATTTAAATACAAATACAAAAAATGTTTCTTTTCCGATTTTCATGGTTGCTCAAGCTTGATTGGAAAGCTTATAGGGTAAAGTATTTTTGAGATTTTGTTCATATTTTTCGGAAGAGGTTTATAGGTCGAACAAGTCGAATTTCCCCCAAAAATCGGGTATTCCGGACGTTTTCTTTTGAATTTTACTTAAAACTCGGTCTATAATCACGATTTTCTTAGTTTGTAAGTCAACATTTTTAAAGCAAAACGTTCAAACATTTATTGTATATGAATAAACCACCAGTCTTGACAATGACTTTGCTCAATAAGTTACCACGTATAACATTTTTTCGTAAATGTTGGATAAATTTTGTTAGTAACTCTTTATAACTTTTAAAATTGCTATCCAAATTTAAAAAGCTAATCCTGCATTCCAAAAGACGGATAAATTCCAAGCAATTTTGTGGAAAAAAAAATTTTAATTTGCTAATACTCTTCCAGAGGTATACCATTTTAAAGCCTTTTACCCATTGTATGAACCTAAAAAGATTATAAACTGTTTGCCACTTTTGCATCGAATTTGCTTTAAATTTCAATGAAAATTAAGTGTTTTAAACTTTCATTGAAATTTAAAGCAAATTCGATGCAAAAGTGGCAAACAGTTTATAATCTTAGCAATTTTAAAGACTGATAAATGCCGAAGAATTTTGTAGAAAAAAATTTGAATTTGCTGTTACTGTTCCAGAGTTATGTCATTTTAAAACTCTTTACCCATTGTATGAAACTAATAATACTATAAACTATTTGCCAATTTTTCATCGCATTTGCTTTAAACACGGTATTCGTGAAAAAATCTACATGCGCTCAGTAATGGCAAAGAGCTAAACGCAGAAAACAACAGCCCCAGTAACATATTGCAGGAAACATATATACGTTTGCAAGCAATCATATATATGGTTGCTGCAATATATTGCCGGGGCCATTTCTTGCTACGTGTAATTCTTTGTCGTTACTTAGCGCATGCAGATTTTTTCAATAACACAATGGTTAAAGCAAATCCGATGAAAAAAGACAAACAGCTTGTAATATTATTAGGTTCGTACAACGGGTAAAGAGTTTTAAAGTGACATAACTCTGGAACTGTAACTGCAAATGCAAAATTTTTTTTACAAAATTGCTTGCAATTTACCCATCTTCTAAAGTACATCATTAGTATTTTAAATTTTCATTGAAATTTAAAGCAAATCTGATGCAAAAATAGCAAACAGATTATAATACTATTAGTTTCTCACGATGGGTAAAAGGCTTTAAAATGGTATAACTCTTGAACAGTAACGGCAACTTCAAAATTTTTTCTACAAGATTGCTTTGAATTTTTACGTCTTTTAAAGTGCAGCATTAGTTATTTAAATTGCTATCGAAATTTTAAAAGATATAACGCGTTATTTACAAAAATTAAGCCAACATTTACAACAAATAATTAATTCGTGGTACCTTATTGAGGAAAATCATTCCCAAAACTGGCGGTTTGTGCATGTACAATAAAAGTTTGGCCTTTTATCTTCAGAAATGTTGACTTGGAAACTAAGTAAATTGTAGTTATTGACCGAATTTTAAGAAAAATTCAAAAAAACGCCCGGAATACCCAATTTTTGGGGGAAATTCGACTTGCGCGACCTCTAAACCACTTCCGAAAAATCTGAAAAAATTCTCAAAAATACTTTACTCGATAAGCAAAATTTTTATTGATGGGACACAATAATGTACATCTTTCCTATACATTTAATAATTAAAAAATATTCGGAAATTTTAACTCTTGAACATTCTTTTTGAATTAAATCGGGAGCGAGAATTTTTTTCAAATCTTTGAAAATAAAAATTCGGCTCCCGAGCTAAAAATAAAACTCGGGAGTTTAACAGATTGAAACCTTCAAAGTACTCAAAATAAAACTGTTTTTCCAATTTTCGAGGCGGATCAATAAGTCCGCGACTTTTCGAATTTCCCTCGTAATTATATGAAATGCAGCACTGCTCCCATCAAGTACCACCTGTTAGTGGACTACTGTCAAATTTTTAATAGCTGTTCAAAACATACAACCTCGTGCATTTTTATAGAAATGGAAAAAAGTGAATTTCAAGTGCTCATTAATCATTATTTTTTGGGGAAAAAACCCCGTCCATCAAACAAAGGAATAGCTTGATAAATACTATAGGGACTCTGAACCATCGATTTTAATTGTAAAAAAGTGGTTTACTGACTTTCGTTGTGACCGCACGAGTAGAAATGATGCTGAACGTTCTGGACGGCCAATTGAGGTCAATACACCCGAAAATGTCGAAAAAAACGACGATATGATGTTGACCGATCGAAGAGTAAAAGTGCGTAGGATTGTTGATGCCATAGGCATTTCAAATGACAGCGCGGTTTCGATTTTAAATCATCAGTTGGGTTTAAGAAAGCTGTCTGCAATATGGGTGCCGCGTTTGCTCTCAATTGACCATAAACGCAAGGGTGCACACGTGTGTAGTCTCAATGGCAAAATTCCATGAATTGGGCTACGAAATGGTGCCTCATCCACCACATTCTCCGGATTTAGCCCCAAGTGACTATTTCCTCTTTCCAAACCTAAAGAAATGGCTCGGTGGAAAGAAATTTAGCTCCAACGATGAAATTATTGATCAAACACATGCCTATTTTATGGACCTAGAAAAATCTTATTTTTTGGAAGGGATACAAAAAATTGGAGAAACGTTGGGTCAAGTGTACTGAGGTAACATGAGGTTATGTTGAAAAACAAATTTTTTTTTTGCAAAAACAACTTTGTTTCATTCAAAAAGTCACGGACTTATTGGTCCGCCCTCTAAATTTATCGAGTGAATCGAAAACGAATGGCTCTCATATTATTACACTAGACAACCGACAGTCTCTCCCCGATTTGGAGCAGCCAAATTTTTTTTTGTTACTGAAAATAAATTATGAATTAAATTGTTGTTAAATTGTTAATTTTTTTTAAATCGCCACAATTTTAAAAATTTACAAAATGTTCAACCTAATAAAAACTTTCTGTGAACATCATTCCAATGTCTGTAATGAAATGAAATGTCAAAAAGAAGAAATTAAATTTATAAAATATTTCGCATTCCACTAATGTCCTAGGACTGACATCGACACAGACCAGAATCATTCACACATACACACGCCTACAAATACAGAGAAAAACACCTGAACGCGTAATGCACGAACTACATAAACACATATACAAAAACATGGAGCGAACGTAGCAACAAACTATGACGAGATAGCGGAAATGACTGAACAGAGGTGTTTTTCTTTTCGTTAGCAAGTCACCATTTATATTCTCCCCATTGTTGACGACATTGTTGGAATATTTACAATCAACAACAGCAACAACAGCGAAGCCGGAACAATGGCTGGAATAACGAATAACATTTTTTAGCACACGACTCGTACACGACAGCTCTATTTTGTTGGTAGCAGATAACTTGAGTTTTATTGTTGCCGCCGCATTTACTTGGTAGTGACAAAACATTTGGAGGAATTTCTCATGGCTGTTTTTATGACCTATCTTTGTGTCACTAGGTGTATATTTGAGAGCCTTAATGTAAGTGAGTGTGTTGTCAACTGAAAGTGGCTGTGTTACAGATAAACAGCTTTAAATGTGTTGTCGCAGTCACCTTAACTGAGATTTTTACGATTGTCTATTGCATTGCGGTATGTTGACACCAACAGAGTTGCCGTGTTGTATGGTTTTTCAGCATCGAAACAGACAAAAGGGGTTGCCTTTTAAATATACGAGACCGAAAGTGGATAGGAGAGAAACATGGCGTAGTCATTTCTTGGTGTGCGTCTGATCTCTACCCGGTAGAGAAACGCAACGTCGTGTGTTTGCACTGGTGCAATGAAAAGTTTCATACCTTTAAAAATTTTGTCGTGGATGCAATAAAACTGAAGGAAAAACGGATCGTCGTGTATTTGCAATGTTTCCAATGAAAAGTTTCGTACCACCAACGATGTGTTCGTTGCCGCAACTAAATCCGGCGTACACAATTTAAGTGGCAGTTCGTCCTTGAGTTACTGCAATAACCAAATATTTATAGCTGCACCACAGAGTTTCGTTTTGCATTTTGGAGAATAATAATTTTGCAACAAATTTTATTTCATGTCATCTATTAAATTAAAAAATAAGAAAATTTGAAAAGAAAATAAAAAATTAACAAATGATCATATTGACACTTTTGTTCATGTTCATGTAGTTATATATGGATAACTCAACTGTTATCTTTAGCCATTTTAAATTGTACTCACGCAAATGTAAAAAAACTAGCGATTAAATTTAAGATATTCATCAGCAAGTTAAAACATATTCATTCCTGCAATGAAATTTATTTAACTCAACAATGGAAAATGCTTATAGCAGCAATGAACGCATATTCGTCTGCACGTCATCCCACAATTTCAGTCGTGTAGCGAAGTACCTGCTCGCACTGGTTGACGCGATTTCGTTCTATTTGTTTCTATCTATTCTATCTGTTCTATATGTAAGTTTGATAAAGTACTCAAGGAATCATCCCACCTCTTCACTCTCATTTTATAAGGAACGAAGTTCCTTATCGCACGTTGCGGAATGGGGACTAAATGAAAAAACAAAATTAAACAACTTTTGTTTTAACAATATTATGCTACATCCCACTATTATAAACTATATTGTTTAGTTACTTTTGCTTTGGTTTGTGTCTAGAATAACGGCTTGGATCATAGAGACAGCAATTAATTACATGTCTCACATATGTTGCAAAATTTCTTGTTTACTGGAAAATGGAGCCTCTACTGTAGTTTTCAATCCAATAAAAAGTAAATTTAGAAAAGCCAAAGTGCAAGATTGGCAAAAATATATTGCACTTTATTACAATTCCTTTTATTACGTTTTATTTGAAGAAAATTCCTTTTCTTAAAAAACTTCTTTTATTTAAAAAAATAACATTTTCTTAAACAAGCGCCTTTTCGTAAAAAAGTAAATTTTCTCAAAAAAAAATGCCTATTCATATTCTTAAGCAAAGTACATTTTCTTAAAAAACACCTTATATTAAAGAAGTACTTTTGCTTAAAAAACGGAAATTTTCTTACAAAAAGTACCTTTTCTTAAAAAAAATATTTTTTTTAAATAAGTACCTTTCCTTAAAAAAGTACATTTTCTTACAACAAGTTCTCTACTCTTAAAAAACTAAATTTGCTTTAAAGAGTACCGTTTTTGTAAAACAAAATACCGTTTTTTTGAGATAAGTACCTACTCTTAAAAAGTACTCATTCTTGGAACAAGGACCAATTGTAAAAAAAAGTTGCATTTCTTAAAGAAAACCTTTTCTTCAAAAAAATACCTTCTCTAAAAAAAGTAAATTTTCTTACAAAAGTTCCTTTTCTTAAAACCACCTTTTCTAAAAATTAAACAATACCTTTCCTTTTCTTTTTTGAGAAAATAAGTACATTTTGTTAGAAAATAACCTTTTCCTAAAAAGTGTACCACTTCTTTAAAAAGTACCAGTACTTAAAAAAAGTACATTGTATAAAAATTCATACTCTTATGGCTTTTTCTTACAGAAAGTACTTCTTCTTAAAAATAGTACCTTTTCTTAAAAAAACATTAGCTTTTAATAAAAGGAGTACCTTTCTTTAAAAATGGACCATGTGGGAAACTATAATGCATATTCTTACAAAAAGGACCTAAAAATAAACTTAAAAAAAATTGATTCTATAAAAAAAAATTTAAAAATGATTATCATTCTATAAAAAGTATCTTATCCTAATGACCCACTTAAATTATCGTATTTTTCATTAGAGCAAGCTAGTACATAATATATAGCGAAAGGAACTTCGTTCCAACTGGGTGTTCCCTGACACCGCATGTGATTTTTTGTTCTGAAGCCCACCCTAGCCAAATCGGCTACATTTCCCAGCAAATGTAATAGCACGTGAGTCTATATGATCAGCAGACAGCGACATCTGGAGAACTTACTTATTTCGTTCTTGTTCTTAAGTACTGTCAGCTTTTTCACTCTTTGTGACGATATTCCTTTGATCGCCCCTTGACCTCTTGACGATTTTCAAACAAGTACAGTTGACCACAAAAATATTCTCGGGAATTGGATGTACTGTTCTTATGATGAGAAGTTTAAATTTAGTCTGCCATTACATCCCGTGAAGAAATGGTTATAATCAGAGAGCTGCGCCCTTTCTAATTTCTAGATACAGAGATTTCTTTGACATCGAAACGAAACATATAGGCATTGGGGTAATTATTTAGGGCTAATTTGTAGATTTATGGTCCTCACTAAGATAGGTTCCCGTTTTCATGTACAAGGGTTTCATCAACATATGTCACGCATGTGGGAAGCTCGTCAGAATTTCCATTACGTGCTAGTGCTACATTCTCTTAATGCCTGCAACCGGTTCGCTGACAAGACATAAATAAAATAATAATAATTGTCTCCGTTGCCCGTGTCGATGAGGTTTTTATTGTCACGCCGATATCCAAACAACACTCATGTTGATTCTTTTTCAGTGTCTCAATGGTGCACTTCTTCTCCATTAATGACCACCAGACCTCAGAAGCATAAATTAGGTAGGTTAGATGCTATAGAGAAAGCCGAGCTCGTAATCTTTACCATAAACCAGAAGGTTTCGAATGTTAAGCCATTGCCACTAGGTGGTATGGAAATTTGGATAAAGGATAACTTAAACTTATTACGTGTGATTCTGGACAGAAAATTGTTTATATATTGTTTATATGACCAGTAAAGCCAAAGGGGTCCTAAATTCATGCAAGAAGGTCAATAGGGTCCTTCCTGAAAATAATTTACTTTCGTCATAGTCCTTTGGTGAACGGTGCTGGGAAAATGTACTTATCTAAGTCTGTTGACAAAGGACCAGTGAATGGAAATGGTGTGTTTAACGGCCGATCCTTCGCACAATGTCTACCTAGGGTTTGGAAGTTGGTCTTCACCGGTTACCATTAGATTTACGGGGTAGACAAATGGTGGAAACGTCAGAAATCAGCCTAGATTTTTCTTCAGTATGGAGCACCAGTCCATATGGTCATTTTCAGGTTTCTGCGGCAGTCCATAGAAGTGGATTGCATGAAACTTATGCCTACCAACTACTTGGAAAGTTGCCCACTACTATCACGCATCTCTAAATGAGATGGCCAATCAGTTTGATATCCACCTTGTATGGATGCAGGTGCACAGTAATATTCCAGGAAACGATAGAGCGGTTAACTGCCGTTAGGGACTACCGTACCTCTTCTACTGGATAGAAGCTCATATTTCAAACCGAACGATTTTGACATGAGAATGATAGATATTCAAGAGGCAGAAATTAAAAAATCATCAGGCAGATGTGCCCAAGTTATGACCTGAATAATTGAAATACTTGGCATCCACTTCTAGACAAAATATTTATACGCTAGTAGCTCTGCTGACTGAGCACGATAGGCAGACATGCGTCCAGACCTGGAATTTCAGTTCGTAATTACTTCAGATGCTGCGCGAATGAAGAAGCGGACAAGAGCGTCTAGAATCTTATATGATACTGCTCAGCCATTTATATGTCTAGGAGGCAATATTTAATGTCTTACATCTACCAAACGTTCAGAAACTCATAGGAACTCTTTGCAAAGTACTAACTAGTTCGCCAGGAACTTATGTACGTCTCTGCTTCAGCCATAAAACAAACATGGTTTCCCATTACATTCCATGAAGGGATTGGGGAAAGCTTCTTACAATCAGTGAGTTGTGAGTTTTCTGGACCTGCAATTTTACACAGGTTCCGAAAGGTAGTTTGAGAAGATTTTTCACGACTAAGGACTCTATATTGTCGCCATCACTAACCGAGGTGACCTTCGTCGAAAGACCAGGGATCGAAACTACGTTCTCATGTACAGGAGCCGCTCACACTAACCATTTCACCACCGACGGCTACCGTCTTCTGCCACATCCTAGAATATCGGAATGAGGTAACATATGTCTTGAATGCTCATAACCACAATACGTCATAACCACAAGAGGTATGTTCAAGATTGGGGACGGAATGTGACGCCCCGTTAATACACAATGGTCCTTATGGAACAAAATGTGGTGATAGTGATAGTCACTTTTAACTAACCTAACTTAACCTATATGGCTGCGGTTTTTTAACTTCTGCCTCGCTTTCTGTGTGACAATATTTACTGTCTTAGTTTTTTTTTTGGGATAACTAACATCCACGAGTTATACCGAATGGCCCTATAATATTATCGGGGCTCAAAATGGTTCGTCAGGTAATACTATACATCTCTTTTTATCTCTATCTGGGATCATCGGGATAGGTTACCATATGGTTTGGACACCTTTTAACTATACCGGTTCAATTTACAGGTTCAGCGATGGGGTCAACATATGGCATCGCGTGCTTTCACAATGGTCGTCTCAATACTAACTAAACCAGGCGTTGGTGGCAATCGATAAACGACTCACTGATTCTACGGGATAACGAGATTAAACGATGACCCTACCAGAGTACCAGTTAGAGTGTTCCAAGAAGTTCTATATCCTGTCGACGTCTAAATGATATAATTCTTCCAGCTAAAAAATTACGTAGGATCCCGTAGTTGACATCTTTCTGCTTGCTAATGCTTGACAGGTGAGAAGCTCGTCAGATTTTCCACTAGGTGCTATTGATACATTCTCTTATTGCCTGCAGCCGTTTCGCCTGGTCCTCGTACCTAAGGTTCAGTAAAAGAATTGCCACGCCGATATCCAAACAACATGCATGTTCAACCTTTTCCAGTGTTTCAATGGTAACTTCTTCTCTAAAAAGTTAAATAGCCTTTTCCTATTCCACGTAGTTAAAGCTTCTCCAGAAGTTTCGCCGTATATTTAAGAATCAGAGGGAGTTCCGTTGCAACTAGCAAAAGCATTATATCATGGGTCTGGCTAGAGATCGAATTTGAATGGAATTGGGTCTCTTATCCACTTTTACCACACCGTCAGCCAAGAGCGGTCTCGCAGGATATGCTAAAAAGTCGCATGCCAACTCGTTCCTATTAGGCATACATGGAGCAAATTAATTATGTGATAATTATAATTTGTAGTTTAATTTGAATTACGTCTTTAATTCCATTGCCATTTCCTCCACATCTAGCAGATTTGGTTTTCAAATACTTTATACAGTACAGGTTCATGAATTTGAAAGTATTATGAGGCAATACCTATCGAAGCCTCAAACCGCTACATACAAAATTCTTTAAGAACAGAATTGCCAGCAGTCAAACACATTGAAAATAATTAAAAGCATGATATAGGGAAAACTGGCAACAAGCTGATTTGATCGGATTTTATAGAGTTTGATTACTCTTGATTTCTGGCCTTCTATTGGGCAAGGCAGCTTTTTCGTCTAAAGTTCAAGTCTCGTTTCAAACGATTTAAGGCATTTTTGGTTAGTTTCAAAAGGCTCTTCGCTGGATTAAAGCATTGCAAGTACACTCTAATGACAATTCCTGCATTAAGATTGTAAAATCAGAGACATAAGATTACCAAGAACCGTTTCAAATTCATTTTAATTCCCTTTCATCGATAGTATTATTATTTGAGATATAATGATTTAGTTTCTAACACTTTTTGCCATCCTGGCAGGAGTGGATGACAACGGCAACTCCTTGTCCGCAGTAAAACCTCATAAAAAACTCCACAATTATGGAAGCATTTTAAAGCATACTTTTAGGGAGGTGGAGAATACATAAATATGTATGTTTATGTAGTTGGGTTTGTGGGTACATTCAGCATTTCCAGGTGTGGTGACCATAATTTGAGGTTAACCATTTGCAAGTTTATGTGTTTGCCAGGGTTTGTTTGTCCACTGCTTTGCCCGGGTAGAGATGTGTGAACAAAGTTTTTAACCTAACGCTTTTATATCATCAGAGTTATTATTGGACTTCATAAAGTTTATACGTTAACTCCGGTGTAAAAGTTAAATAAAAAGTTTGGGAGAAGGAAGATTAATCTTCCTCCCTTCCTTTTGAAACATTTGTCGTTGTATTTTCTGGTTAAAGTGACAGATCCAATTAAAGATAGAGGGATGGTGATAATAAATGTTTCCGGGTTAATATTGCGTTGGCCAAAATGAAAAATTTTAACGTAGTGAAACACTTAAGGTATAAAAATCGCTACACTAGAGGCCAACTTCCATATAGTCACCTTGAAAGAATGTTCGTCGAATCTTTTAGTAGGAAATTAAATGCAACACTTAAGACGTAATGGTGGCTTCTCGGAAAATGGATAAAGTTTAGCAAATTGTTTCACTTAAGCATCAAGTATATCTTAGCGACTTTACAAATAGGAGATAGCATATTTCTCCTAAAAAAAAAAAATTAATGGTTTCCTATTACATCCCATGAAGGAATCGGGGAGAGCTTCTCACAATCATTGAGCTGTGCGCTTTCCAGTTTTCACTCACTGACTGGGACCTACAGTTTTACACCGATTCCGAACGGTATTTTGAGAAGCTTTTTCATGACTATATTCTCGATAGTGTCGCCGTCACTATGCGAGGTGACCGTCGTTGAAAGAAATTTAAGGTGGTCTGAGCAGGGATCGAACCCAGGATCTCATGTACAAGAGGCGCGCACACTAACCATTGCACCACCAGGCTCGAATTTTGTACTTTTGTCTTTAGTTGGTAACATCAATCGTTCGCAGGTACGCGTCCACGTAGACCTTCCGGCGTAGTCTTGGAGGTAGTATTTTTCGGCTTCCTTTAAGTACGTCTTCGGATATCCTTCTCGCTGGTTCATGTCTCTCCACTCTACTGATGCGACTAGCTTTTGATTCGCTTAACCTATTTTATGGCGGTTTACAGATGATCGTGGTTCATATGAAGTCGATATTCGCCGTAATCTATTATAGTTCCTTAACAATTTCCCTTGAAGCCCCCCAATGTTATTTCAACTGCTTGCGACATGCCCCATTATTCTGTGCCATAAAATAAGAGCTGCATCTTTGTTCCTCGAGAGAGGGCCCGAAATAACACCTTTAACCTAGGGCAAGTATCCACTTGATCTCGTTCACTAACTTCAAGTTACAACGGTTATCCATGTTCACGCCTTGGTCCAGACATGTAGAAGCTTTACTTGTTGACACCGAAAATTTTGTCGTGCCCTCATTTACAGCCAAACCACCATTTGCTGATTCGTCTTCGATTCTCGAAAATACCCATCTCAAATTAAATAACATTTCCTTCTTTCGGCTGCGGTCACCTCGCATAGTAACGGCGACACTATGTAAAGCTGTAGGTTCCAATTAGTGAGTATAGAACTAGAAATCGCACAGCTCACTGGTTTTGACAAGCTCTCCCCAATTCCCTCATGGGATATTTTATGGGATACTTTAATGGGATATTTTAATGAATGGGATATTTTAATATTTTATTTACACTCTTCTTATACCTCATCTCCATATTCCAGGATGCGGTTGAAGCAGAGACGAACCAATTAGTACTCTGTAGGAATGTCCTAATATCATTCAGCTTAACTTCCCGAAGGTCTGTTAGATCCTACATGAGGTAAGATCTAAGATATTGTCTCCTAGTCACATTTTTAAAAAAGGTGGCCCGATTCTCTATGCCAACTACCGTGGAATAAGCCTTTTGTCCATAACATATAATGTTCTATCAAGTATAATGTGCGACCGACTATATCGAATAATCGTTGGCCTGATTGGATCATTCCGGTGTGACTTTAGACCTGGATAATGTCACGCTACGCCAAATCCTGGAGAAGCCCCACGAAAAAACAATTGACACGTATCACCTATTGGTCGATTATAAGGCGGCCTTCGATATGCCGATACGGGAGAAGCTCTACGAAACAATGTCTCAGCTTGTTATTCTTGGTAAGGATCTTACCGCCCGTTCGAAACTAAGCGAGGCCTCAGGCAAGGCGACACCCTATTGTGCGATCTCTTTAACATCTTAATGGAGATTATTATCAGAAACGCTGCGTTCAACATAAATAAAACCATCAGCAGCAAAAGTCATATGCTGCTCGTGTATACTGATGATATAGATATCATTGGTACTGCGGTGTTTTCGAGAATTGAGAAGGAGTCAGCGAAAGTGGTTCTGACGGTTAATGAAGACAAGACAAAATTAATGAATTCAACGAGCAGGGTGTCCATGTGATTAAACCAAGGGGTGAACGTTGATAGCCGTTATAATTTCGAGGTAGTGAGCGAATTTATATATCTCGGATCTGCCGTAAACAAAAACAACAATATCAGCCTTGCGATCAAGCGGAGAATTGTGTTTGCGAATAGATGATATTTTTGGCTAAACAAACACTTTAGAGATAAAGCCCTCTCTCGAGTAACAAAAGTCCAGCTATACCAGACCCTCGTACAACCTATCTGGCTTTATGGCGCAGAATCCTGGGTCTTATAGCAAGCAAACGAAACACTTCTAGCAGTCTTCGAGAGAAAAATAGTCTGAAAAATGTATGGCCCTATAGTGCACAACGGCGAGTGTCGGCGTCGCATTAACCATGAGCTGTATGAGCTATAACCCGACATTGACATAGTTAAGCGGATCAAAATAACTCGCAGTCAGTAGAATGGCTCAAAGGGTTTTCGAAACCGAACTCGAATGAAGACGAAAAATATTAAGACCAAGAGGGATCTGGAGAGAACAGGTTGACGATTCCCTGCGTGCATTTGGTATTGCCATCTGGAGAGATAAGGCAAAAGATCGAACTGGTTGGCGAAATACGATATATTCGTTTTGTAAAAGCCCTGACATCCCGAGGTTGTTCGCTACCGGATATGTAAGTAAGTGAGTAGGGCCAATGACAGTTTACATTTCCAATGTAAAATAATCCAAATTCGATTCGTCTCTGCTCTTAAAAATTACTTTTAAAATTATGTTCAACCTCTCGCACTAACAGCCTTAAAAACGACATACGCCTGCTACTGAACTCAGTCTTATTTTGTTTCTATTCTCCCCTCTTGTGCTGAACTTATGTACTACGACCCGATATAGAGAAAAATATAAAATTGCTTACATATTGGACTGATACCTTTTCACTGATAACATCAAAATTATGTAAACTTCCATTATGGTTTTTAACTTTGGCTTTTGTTACGTTGTATTCTTTGGCGTTAAGGTTTTGTTTTTCTGTGAATATTTGTCTGACCTGCCAGACAAAGTCTGGTGTATTGGCCCAGACATCAAGCAGTCAGCCAGCCAGCCAGACTAAGGTGTTGTTTCCTGATTGTTTGTTATGGTAGCCAACATTTAAATATCGCCGCCACCAATAACATAAATACCATCGCCACCACGAGACACTGGGTGCCGCAGCAGCAACAAAGGATCCTTATCATTCAGTACCGTTATTTACAGTATCCCCCGTGCCACCACAAATGTCAGTCCGTAGTGTTGCTTTTGGTCCTGCACTCGTTGTTATTTCACATAATCGCATATATTTTCGTTGGTTTGCCTGGACGCTTGTAAATGTTTTTCCCCGTGTTACAGATGATATTTTCATTATTTTTCATTGCTGCTCTTTGTGTGGGTGGGATGTGTGTGTTCTGGTGCTTATTCGTTTAAAGGCTGGTTCGCTGACTGGTGTTGCCACTGAAGATGTAATATTTACCATTCATTGGCGACCATTGAAGTTGTAATTTGGCCGAGGTTGATTTTTAATTAAAATAACAGTTGATACAAATATTTACCAAAAGGTAAAATGTTGACAATGTACCCAATATTAACTATGAAAGGGATTTTAATTAAAAGCAAAAACTTCAATGTGAATTATGAAAATCAATTACAGCATTTAAACAGCCATGTGAGAAGAGTAACTCATCATAGACATTTAACCATTTTGGGAATGGTGAATGGCAATATTCGACTATAAATGACGCTCATACCTTGTATTGTTAATACTTTGTAGTGAATATTTTATATTTAGATTTATGTGCTCTGTAATTGGTTTTGCTGCAATTCAATCATATGTATTTGTTATCCTCAAAACATTAGACTGCTCTAGGCACATGGTAAAAAATAATAAATCGCAAAAGTGAATTTTGTGGGTTTTATTAAGGTTTCATTATTATTGTTTCATTAAATCTATAAAAATAAAATCAACTACTTATATATTACATAATTAAATAGACAGGATGAAAAAAGGCACCTGTAACATTATGCAGGAATCAAGCATATGTTTGGAACACTCATATAATTGGAACATCATGAATTGAAGATCTGCGACTTTTTTCCCCTTTGTTGTCTGCCACTTTTTTGTTTTCAGCAGTTTTCAACAAACAAAGCCATATTTGGATCACAAACACATACATTATAACATAATAATGACTGTGGCTCCAGCATGCAATCTTGAGCAGGAACCACAATGTTTGTGAACACAAGTATACTATATTTGAGACCAACTAGAAACATGTTATATTTGCATCGAAATAACAAAAAAATACAGATATATTTGACGAATAAATTGAGAAATGACAGAGATAACTAAAAAGGAATTAATTACCATTGATTTCGACTGAGCTGAATATTATTTACCCTCCACCAAAAATGAAATTACAAAAAAAATCACATGAGGTGTCAGGGGACACCCGGTTAGAACAAAGTTCATTTCGCTATTTATTATGTACTAGTTAGTTCAAACACGCGGCGTAGCGAAATAACTCCCACATGAAATAACTCCCACCAGAAAAATGAAATAAGTCCCAAAAAATTTCCATACAAAAGTAGGACTTTAGTAGGACTTATTTGGTTTTTTTTGGGAGTTATTTCATTTTTTCTGGTGGCAGTTATTTCATAATGAAATAACTCCCAATGTTATGACAATGAAATCACTTCCAAAAAAAAAATAACCGTTTGTACAAGGCCCATATAACAAGTGCTGTAGGAGAAGTCTTGGGACTTATTTCACTTTGCTATTGGAAGTTTTTTAATTTTTTGTGGGACTTATTTAATTTTTTCGTTATTGGAAGTTATTTCATTTTTGGTGGGAATTATTTCGTTGGGAGTTATTTCATGGGAGTTATTTCATGGGGAGTTATTTCGCTACGCCCCAATACGCCTAAGGCGCCTTTTGAAAAATACAATAATTTAAATGGATCTTTAAGAAAAGATACTTTTTCTAAACCGATGAACTTTTTTTAAGAAAATTTTTTTTATAGGCTGTATTTTTGTATGAACAGTAAGTATTATATTTTCCCGAAAAGATAATTTTTTGAAGAGAGGTACTTCTTCTATTAAAAGCTAATGTTTTTTTTAAGAAAACGTACAATTTTTAAAAAGAAGTACTTTCTGTAAAAAAAGCCATAAGAGTATGCATTTTTTTTACAAAGAAGTTATTTTTTTTATGAGCAGGTGCTTTTTACAGAAATGGTACTCTTTCTAGGAAAAGGTTATTTTTTTAAGAAAAGTATTATATTTTCCCGAAAAGATAATTTTTTGAAGAGAGGTACTTCTTCTATTAAAAGCTAATGTTTTTTTTAAGAAAACGTACAATTTTTAAAAAGAAGTACTTTCTGTAAAAAAAGCCATAAGAGTATGCATTTTTTTTACAAAGAAGTTATTTTTTTATGAGCAGGTGCTTTTTACAGAAATGGTACTCTTTCTAGGAAAAGGTTATTTTTTTAAGAAAATGTACTTAGTTTCAGAAAGCCTCTTATCTCAAGAAAATAAAAGGTATTATTTAATTTTTAAGAAACGGTACTGCTAAGAGAAGGTACTTTTAAGATAATATTTGTAAGAAAGGATATTTTTTAAGAGAAGGTATTTTTTGAAGAAAAGGTTTTTTTTAAGAAATGGAAAGTTTTTTAGAATTGGTCCTTTTCGTCATGAATAGATAAATTTTTAAGAGTAGTTACTTATCTCAAGAAAAGTTATTTTGTTTCACAAAAAAGGTACTCTTTAAAGAAAAGGTAGTTTTTTAAGAAAAGGCAATTTGGTCTAAGAAAATTTACTTTTTTAAGAAAGTGTACTTTTTTAAGAAAAGATACATATTTAAAAAAACTACTTTTTTTAAGAAAAGGTACGTTTTGTAAGAAAATTTACTCTTTTTAAGCAAAGTTACTTCTTTAAGATAAGGTATTTTTTTTTTTAAAAATTTACTCTTGTTTAAGAATACGTATAGGCATTTTTTTGAGAAATGTACTTTTTTTTAAGAAAGGCACTTTTTTAAGAAAATGTTCTTTTTTAAACTTCTTTTACTTTGGCTTTTCTAAATTTAATTTTTATTGGGTTCAAAACTCCAACATATTCTAAATATTGGTTACAGGCTCCACCTAGAAAACTTCCCATTAAACAAAAAATTTTCCAACATATGTTAGTCTAGACACAAACCAAATAGTTGATACTCCATATAGTTGATAACATAGATAATGTAAACTAATAGATGAAGCACAAGTGTTGGGAAAATTTTAGAGTAATAGGTAATTTTCTAGATGTCGTTGAAAACAATAAATGGGATTTTTTTGTTCCCCAAAACATTAAAAAAAAAATATGACATTAAAATTCTAAAATTTCATATCAAAAGAAAAAATAATTTTCAACCAAAATATCATTTCGAAATAAGAATACAACACGTTACTTATAGTAGAATATCTGATGGCCATCGAATTACAAAGCCATGTCACCACCGTCTATGTCCTAATAACTTGGTTATAACATTCCTTGTTGAGAGTCCTCAGACACTCTAACGGTTTTGGCATCTGTGACCACAGAAGTTGGTATAGTTTTTGGGCAGCGAAATTTTTATATTAAAAAGGCGTTCCGGCATATTCACCTTTGGGCGTAATACGGGGTTTCTTCTATTGATATCCCAACACCGGCGTCATGACTTTGGAATTATTTTTTGTATAAGAAACACATGCTATTATGTAAAATCATTTAAACAAAACATTCCCACAATTTTGTATAAACGTCAATGAGAATTATGGGAAATTTCAATGAAAGTGACAGTAGTACATGGCAGAACTTAGTGAACAAAGTTGACAATGGTCGCGCTATATCTATTGCTTCCTTTATCTGTGGTTGATATGATAACACTGGGTTGTATTAAACTTGCTAAAAATAGTTGTTTAATTTTTTTTCATTTAATCCCCATCCCGCTACGTGCGTTAAGGACCTTGGTCGCAAAAACTAAATAATTAGACAATTTTGTTGGCACGGATAAAATAATAACAACATAACACTGGATTTAAGGCCCCAACTAAAGCAGTAAATTATGGATCATAACAATTTTTTTAACAAGCCTAGGGCCAGTTCCGCGTGAATCAAGCCGTTATAAATCCAAATCTATTCGAAATTTCGCTTTAAAAGAACATACATTTCACTTACAGCCCTATTCTGGCAGGGTTATAAAAGTCATAACGGTTACTATTTGGCAGCAATGTGACAATTGTCACAAATCGGCATTCTGACACATTTTTTTCGTGACAAAAATAACAAAAACTATTACCTGGCAAAGAGGAGGTACCGCACGTGACAGCTGATTTGTTTGCCGGAAAGTTGATACAACAACATTTTATAAATTGTACAAGTAAACAATAAAAGTGAAAAAATTAATAATAGGTTGTGTACCAAAGCGACAGGAATGCAATATTAAATGGAGGAAGGATTTTTGTAACTTTGTGCTATGGACATGGAGCAGAAAGAACTTGTTTGTGTTAGAAAGGTTGAAAAAGTGTCAAATATATTTAAAACCTTTAAACGTAAATATCTGCGGTATACGAAGGGTTATTGGTGAGAAATTAACCTTCAAAAATGGTTAAGGTCTACCAAATAGGTAGGCTTATATATAAGTATAATGGGAATTTTTTATGAAAAAATAAATTTTTATCAGAAAAGTGAAAAGTAAACAATATATGAAAAAAACTTAGTTTAGGTATTTTGTCATTGCCGGTTTGTAGTAGAGAAATTGTATTCAAAGGATTGGTAGCCCACGAATTGCTGTAATCAATAAACCTGAAATGTAACATATGCGTTTTTGACTAAAAATTGTTTATTGCGGGAAAAATAAAAAAGTGCATACTTATTGAGACACCCTTATATGTATACCAGCAATACAAGCAAACAAAATATCACGAAAAACATATGAATTTAACAATGAAATAAGTCAATTATTTGAAAAAGTTAAGTTAGTTGTTCTAGAGTAACCACCTGATATTAACACATCTTGTGTCGTGATTTTTGTCACCTGGTCTAGTAAATTACATTATTTATAGGATGTACTTAAAATTATCGAATGGGGAGCGAAATGATATAGGAACATTTTTCACGTGTCAAATTAATATTGTGAAACGTTAACATCTTTGTCAAATTGATTGAAGATGTTAGATCTGGCCTAGAGTGAAAAGGCTGTAAAATAATATATACCCCTATCTCTACGGGTGAGGGAAATGAAAATATATATCAATAATTCTGAGAAAGGGTTTTTTCACAGCGGAATTTTAAATCGCGGTTAATATTAAATAAGTATTTTTCTTTTTGGCACTGGAAAACGTTTTCCTTCAACAAACAAAGTTTTTTTTTCAAAAAGTGAAACTTTTTATTCATTTAAGTACAAGTTGAAAACCAAAATAACATTTTCATTTTATCGACATTGATGAAAAGTATTTAGAAAAGATGAGCGAGAAATACTAAACCGAACACAAAGACGATAGAAATACCATAACTGGTGTGTTCGAATATTCACCATTGTCACCATTTGTCAAAGGTTGTTTCCGTTTGACAATTTTTCACTCAGATAAGACGGAAAAGCACTCAAAACTCATTTTTATTTCGGCTGTGTTTTTTGACTTTGAACATAAAATATAGATAATAGAAAGACATATTTAGTTTTTTATTTTTTGACAATACAAATGGAAAAACTGCATGGTTAAATAGTTCTTTCAATAGTTACTGCTTTCAGGGAAATTTTGTCATTTCCACCATTCTACAAAATTCCCTTGGACTTTAAAATCCACCACTTATATTTCACCATCTATGGTTTTCTATCATCTTTGCCGAACATTGTCGAGAAAGCTATTTAACTGTTGAGTTCAGAATGTATTTGCAACTTGTGTGATATTTATTTTTGTTAAAAACATAAAGGTATTGTTTTCCGACCCTTTATTTTAACTCAATATGTTGCATATAAAGGGTTTTCAACAGAGACGCTACAAAAGTAAATCGATAGGGACAACAAACGACGCCATATTTTTTCCCGCTCTTTTGACATTTCTCTTCAGTAAGGTTTGCCATTTTATCGTGGACATATATACGAGCCAACAACGAGTCGAAATTATTAAAATTTACTACCGAAATTTGGAGTCAGTGGCCTCAACTTTAAGAGCGCTACGATTCGGATTTTCATCGGAAAATCATCTTCAGCGATGAGGCTCATACCTGGGTGAATGGCTTCGTCAATAAGCAAAATATGCGTTATTGGTCAGCCAGCAATCCACACGTAATCCATGAGTCATCATTGCATCCTGAAAAAATTAGGGTTTGGTGCGGTTTATGGGCCGTACTTCTTCCGTGCTGATCAAGACCGGCACATTACTGTGAATGCGAATCGCTACCGTTCAATGATAACCGAATATTTTTGGCCCCAATTGGATAATATGGACTTGGAAGACATGTGGTTCCAACAGGACGGCGCCACAATCCACTCAGCGGATGCCACAATCAATTTATTGGAAACCAAGTTTGGTGAACGTGTTATCTCACGAAATGGCCCAGTCGATTGGCCGCTTCGGTCGTGCGATTTGACGCCGTTAGATTATTTCCAGTGGGGCTACGTCAAGTCTATGGTCTATGCCAACAAGCCAGCGACGATTGATTCACTTCGTACGAATATCGAACGTGAAATTGCTGCAGTATCGGCCGATTTATGCTTGAAAACTGTCGAAAATTGGGTTCAGCGCACAGTGGTCCAAGACGCCAATCTAGCTGGAAAAAAGTAAATTTTTTTATGTTTCAAAGTTCACATAATTTGTTTGGTAAATGTTAGA